>CALYDD020000075.1:0-74979 GCA_944472135.2 Trichobilharzia regenti | reverse complement strand
TCTGATTCCCAGACTTTGCCTAGTACCTCAGTTAATCTACAAACTAGTATGTCACCCCCATATTTAAACACCTCCGGAATAATTCCGTCGGGTCCTGCCGCTTTGCCTCGTTTCAAATTACTGATAGCTTTTGTAACCTCACCTACAGACGGCGGACCAGTGTCTATATCCCATTCGGGTACGTGGTGGATGGCGGGGAGGTTCAGTGTGGCTGTAGGCAAGTTAAATTGTTCCTCAAAGTGTTCTTTCCAGCGTTCAAGGCGTCTATCCTGAGAGCTAATTAAGGAGCCATTTTTCTCAGAAATAGTCTCACTTATGAATTGCCTTTTCCCGCCCGATTCTGTGATGAGTCTAAAGAGTTGCCTAGTGTTGCCTATCGCCAATGCTTTTTCCATCTCTTTCGCCTTTGTCACCCACCACTGTTCACGGTCTTTGCGGAGACTTTTAGTAAGTTTCCTTTTGTGCAGCTTTCGCTCCTCATTGAATTCGGAGCTCGCCGGAATAAGTCTTCTAGCATCTATCAGTTCGGATGAGGCAGTCGAAATCCAGTGGTTTTTACTCACCTTTGGATTTGTCTTATTCACAGCTTTTACAGCTGTATCTATAGCTGACTGAATATTCTTCCAGGCTTCTCCAGGGTGAGCACAGCTGTCGGATTCAGATATGCGTTTAGCTAGTTCTTCCTCAAATAGGGATTTAGTTTCCTGATCGAGCTGGGGGCGTAATGGTTTTACCGCCAGCTGCTGCTAAACACCACCAATCATACGTAAAATATGTGTAAAAATAGTCACTCTACAAGGTAACCGTGAATATGTAAACTACTAACACCTCTTGATTAGGAATATGTATTCGTTAACTTCTGTACTTCTTGTGGGTGGAGTTTCTCTTTTTTCAAAAATTGGTTTGCAGGGGTTTGATTGATTTCAAAATTGATTACAAACTGATTGACATCAGTTAGAGAAACACTGAAAACCAGTGAACACTGAACAGTTGTTTCGTCCTTGCCTTGGGTTCTTCGTCAGTACATACACATGACCTCATCTCCTAGGATCGAGCCCAGGGCCTCCGGGTTACAAGATGAGCTCGTATACCATTCAGGCGGTGGTACGGAATTCATTGGCCGACCCATGAATTCTAACTTCTGCCGATTCTCGATACGTATGTAGCACGACTTGTGGTCAATATCGTCGGCTGGTATTTGCCCTCAATAATTAGTTTCAAATGGCTGATCTTATTTTGTGGCATACAATAAGTTTATTGTCGTTTTTTTCCACCGACACATGTAATCGGGGAAATTCGGGAGAAATCAAGTACCATATTATTAACCCGTTCCCCTGTATAATACCTATTTTTAATGAATAGGCCGTATGCCCTTGACTTATCATTAGTTATTTTGTCTATTGATAATTTCAAAGGATTCCACTGTCCACCTCATGACCAGTATTGATGAGATGTCTGGCAATGCCACTGCTGTAAACATTTCTTCCCTTGAGAAGTAAGCTTTTTGGAACATGTTCCGAAAATTGGGGGGGGGTGTCCCTCTTTCTGTTCTAATGTAGTCGCTGCCGCAGATACACGTAAATTTTTGTACTCAGATTTGATATGAAAAGGGTATCCATCAAATTTTAATTGCATCAAAGAACATGTCCGATAAACTGGAATCAACTAAGCTTCAGAATAGATTCTGGTCAGTAAGGTATTCAATCTTCGGTTTACTATCCCTGCAGTATTACCACCTGTAAAATCGAGTTGAATGAAGATACGCTTCTCTGAAATGGCGACGACTAGTGGTGTCCGTCAAGGATGCCCATTATCCCCATTTCTATTCAACTTCATCATAGATGTACTAATGGACTTAACTCTAACTCACTTCAGTGACTCAGGGATTGACTTCCTACCAGGGAATAATCTCGTCGACTTAGAATATGGAGACGATATAGTCATTCTAGGCGGGGACGCTGACAAAATGCAGAGTCTTTTAAACACATTGAGCTGCAATCTACGAATGTTAGGCATGCGATTCGCTCCCGCTAAATGCAAGATGATGTTACAGGACTGGACTACACCGACTCCTAGGTTAGAAATAGAGGGTGACGTGGTAGAGCACGTTGACTGCTTCAATTATTTGGGAAGTACCATCAGCCCCAATGGGTTGATCTCTGACGAAATCTCAGAACGGATACAGAGGGCTAGTTTCGCATATGCCAGTTTACGCCGTCTCTGGCGTAGACGTGATATTCGACTATCGACCAAAGGGCGGATGTACTGCTCATCATCATCTGCCCCGCCCTCCTTTATGGCTGTGAGACCTGGCCACTGAGATTGGAAGACATGAAAAGATTGGCTGTCTTTGATCATAGGTGTCTGCGTTCTATCTCCCGTGTGAAATGGTATGATAAGGTGAGCAATATTGAGGTTAGGCGTCGAGTTCTAGGTAAGGAGGAGAAATCAATCGACGAGGTTGTGAAGTTACATAGAATGAAATGGTTAGCCTAGTCATGCCTAGTTTCACCGCCTTCCTCGACGGGGAATGTTAGCGGATATAGGGTCAGGCTGGAAAAGAGCCAGTGGAGGTCAAACGAAAACATGGCACCAATCAATGAAATCCACAACAGTATAAGCCACGTAGGAAGGTGTAGACTTCCTGGTTGGGGTCCTGGGGACGGTAAAAACCAATGGTTGGAGACAATTGGTGACATGACTCAAAATCGTTCTCAATCGTTGGTGCAGATGCATCCACTCCTTGTGACTTATGATTTCCAATGAAACTATATTGTTCTTCGTTATTGCTATTCCTTTACCTCACACCTCTGTTTACTGTCTCTATTTTTCATTTCTTCTACTTTCTTCTCTTGCTTTGTGTTCTACATGGAGTGTGGCGACTTGAACTGTAGCACCTATGTGCAAAGTTCTATGTCGAAAACAGACAGACGCTTCTCTTCCACTGTGATTTGTTTGAATACCTTGCTAACGAAAACCTATCCTGCACCTAAGTTGGCTCGCGTTTATCGGATAATATACTGTCTTTGGTGCAATCGAAATCCGACAGATACCCTTTTCATCGTATTATTAATTCTTAAGTTCTGTGTTTCGTTAATCAAGGTCTCGAGTTCATTAAGCATGCGTGTCTACATATTTGGCTCTTATATTGCAATATATATATATATATATATATATATATATATATATTCAACGAATAATTGACCGACCAACCGATTAGTTAACTGAGTAAACATGATTGATGTATTATACATGTTTGTTTACACAATTTACATGTATATTGTTGTACGTGTAGGTCTTGGTTAAACCCATATATTTATAAATTTCGTTGTTGTCTGTCAGATATAAAACCAAACAACACTATTGATTAAATGACATTATTATTATTATTTTATTACATTGACTCATCGTTTAAATTAACATTTGTACATTTGGTATAGTACAGTGTTACGAGTAATTCTCAGTTCGAGATCTTATCATCATTGCCCCTGTTATTTTACTTGTTTTTATTTGTAAAGATAATATATGACTAAGCATAAAATTAATTAATTATTGCTGACGATCTCAAATTATAAAAATAATTTCGAAATTTATATATTATATATAAGCTATGTCGTAAAACACCTGACGTTTTCCTTATCAGTTCATTTTTACCAGATGCACAACTGTGTCATATGATATCACTGTGAACAGTAAATTGTGCTAGAAATGCCATCAAGTAAATGATACTATTTCATCATTCAAAACAAACGAATTGATATAATGATGCTGATGATAAAATTGCATGTATCACTATCATGTTTGATTCAATGCATACATATATTATTAGTAACTGATGAAAAAAAAACACGGCACAAAATATGATTTCAATTTAACAACTTTTAGTCTAACACTTATTACTAGCACATCTCAATGTCACTTGTGCGCTCTGTTATTACGCTCGCTTATTACTGACTACTTTACTCTTACATTCTGTCAGTAAATTTACATTTTTACCCCAGGAAGAAGATTAACTATCAAGCGTTGGTTAGCTACAGGGATTTGATTGGTTACAGGTTCGAGCACAAGTTGATATCAGTTAGAGAACCACTGGAAAATCTGAGAGTACTGAACAGCTGTCTTGTTCTGGTTTGTGACCCTCCATCGGTACGCATCAACCAGGGTTTGAACCCCCAGAACCTTGCTGTGACAAACCCATAGATCATTCAGCCACTGGGACGCCCTTTTCACGATTTCTGTAATGCAGCGTCTAACTAGTATCTGCCTAATTAGTGTTTATGCAAAAGTTGAATGAATGAAACTCCATAATGGTCAATGAAATTAATTTATCAATTCTCGAAGTTATTTGATAGATAGAGTAAGCTTTATGGAAATTGATGAAAAAAACTGAAATCAATGACCAGCAGGCACTAACTGCCTCCAGCCACCTAACATTGATTCAGAATCCGCCGCAAAGGCGAGTTTTCTAGTGTTAGGCCGGACAAACTTCTCTGTTATTCATGAAGTCATGAATTATGCATGTACTGACATTATAATCTTATTGGACAGTTTTTGATTCGTTTATTTACGGTTTAAATTCCTGAAGTTCTGTCGAATAAACGCTGTCGCGGTTTTTGTTTTTGTTGTTGTTATTGTCAATCATCATTTTTTTCCAGTCTGACTTTTTTGTTTATCTCAGTTTTGGGATATTTTGAGTAATCATTCGGTTATAGTGTCGTGTCTGGAGGCGTATTTTAGTCAAGCTAGAGGAGAGGTACCATAACCCATTAACACTGTCATAAGAAGCTGATAAAACGCAGTCTTCTGAATATCTTGGGCAGCAATCTTCGGACGTTTGGCATGCGATTTGCTCCTGTCAAATGTAAGACGATGCCGCAGGACTGGACTACTTACTTTACTTTACTTTTACTTTACTTCGGCTATCTCCTACGGGAGGATGAGCCGGCTTCATGAACGAGTTCATGAAGTTTCTTGGGAATTTGGTACGAGTGATGTCCCCAGCATCGCTCGGCCTTTTGTTTGAGAGTGCAGCTCTAGCCTTTACACAGCCAAGTGTGACCTACAAGGCAGTAGGAGTGGAGTAGGGAGCCCACTATCCATTGGCAGCCGGTGACCGGAGTTCGGTTCATACGCCTTTTTGAATGGGGCCAGACATCCAGGACATCCAACAAGCCCTTTGTCCATACGTCTGCCGGTGAGCTTCATACGCCAGTCGTTGAAGGTTTGGAATCAGGGTTTAGCCATCTCCTCTAGACTGTCATCCAATGGACAGTCAACCCGGTGGAGAGCGCCGGGCATCCGCTTTTGCCCTCTCGCTTTAGTGAGAAACACCTCCGCCACGTGAAGGCAGTGAGTAGGACTTCCTCAGGAGAGGCTATGTAAGACGCACGGTCATATGGGAGCATTTCAAGAGGTGTGCGGAGGGGTGGCCAACCCGCAGCGCAAGACACCCACCCCCGACCATCCTGAGGCTTTGGAGGCAGGACTGGACTACACCTACTCATAGCTTGAAGATAGGGAGTGAAGTGGTAGTGTCATTTCACACCAGCTCCAACGGAGTTGATTGCTGACGACAGTCAGCATGGATACAGAATATGCATGTGTGACATTTGCCAATTTACGCCGTCTCTGGTGTAGACGTAATATCCGTCTGGCTATCGATCAAAGGACCTGTTTACTACCCAATATCTCACTCCGTCCTGCCAGGCATGTCCGTTCTATCTCTCTTGTTAAATTGCTTGATACGGCGAATAATACTGAGGTTAGGCGTCGAGTGCTAGGTAATGAGGGAAAGTCAGTCAATATGGTTGTGAAGCCACATCGATTGAGATGGCTAAGGCATGTCTCATGCATGTCTAGCCATCGCCTTCCTCGACCAACGGGAAAACAGCTAGTGGTGATCAGACCAAAACTTGTGATCAGTCCATGGAAACCTTGACAGTTAGGTTAAGCCACGTAGGGAGGTGTAGACTGCTTGGCTGATTGAGGTCCTTGGGATGGTAAGAACCAATGGCTGCAGACAATTGGTGATATGGCTCAAAATCGTTCTCTGTGGCATCTCCATTAAACCTTAATGTTTTCTCACGTTACTATTCTTCCTCCATCACATTTCTGCTAATCGTCCTTTTGAGCCTCTTTTTCTCCTCTCCTTTGTCTTCCTTTGTGTGCTACATGGAGTGTGTCAAGTTGAACTGTTGCACTTCTATGCAAAGTTTTATGTTGAACTCAGTAAGTCCGTCATAACACATAGTTTGATATCCCCACTAAAAGCTTGACTGATAGAATCCAATTTGCGCCAACACCAAGGACTAGGCAAAGAAAGTTGGTTTCTCCCTAGTGACTGACCAATATATATATAAGTTTATCTCAGCATGGATACAAAAGTATCTTGTGGCATTCACCAACATGCTGCACCTATCACTCAGGCGCGATATCCGGTTTTCCATCAAGGAATGTGTGCTCCACTCAACATCTCGTTCCGTCCTTCTTCACGACTGTGAAATATTGCCATCAAAACTGGAAGATATGATTAGCCTAGCCGTCTTTGACCGTAGACGTCTACGTTCTATCTTCTTCGCTAAACAGCTGGATATATGGTGATTTATACTAAGGTTAGGCGTCGATTGTCAGATAAGGATGGAAAATTAATCCATCAGGTTTTGAAGTTGTATCGATTCAGATAACCAGGACACTGGTGTTACGAATACGAAACCATTGCCTCCGTCAGGCAATACTATCTGACGTAGAATTGCATTGGAAAATGGTTAGTGGTGATCAAGTTAGGACATGTCATCAATCCGTGAATTCTTCGATTGTCGGTTTGAGCTATAAATTGTTGTGTAGACTGTATGGCTGAGGTTCTGGAGACATTTTACCTTCAACTAGTTGGTGTGGGTCTCAAATCTACCTACTTCGATCATAAGCTTTTGCACATCAAATAAATCCTATTGTTGAGTGCATACAAAACTTATGGATAACACATAAGTTGCATTAGAATTCTTTAATCTTACGGTAGATATAGGTATTTCGTCGTCAGTATATAAACGTTATTTCTGATTCACAAATATGTTAAACATAGAGAAAACAGAGGTGATGAAGATTCCTGATCAAAACCAACAGCAACCACAACAACAGACAACAATCAGCCAGCATAAATGAGAGGAACCTGAAAACAACCTCGTTTACATACCTGGGAAGCATCATTTTAACTTCAGGCGGAACTGATGAGGATATCAAAGCGAGGATCGGGAAAGCAAGACAAGCTTTCATTATTCTCAAGTCTGTGTGGAGGTCAACAGCACTCAGCATGAAAAATAGGATCCGGATTTTCAACTCCATTGTGAAGTCACTGCTACTTACTATCAAGAGCACTTCGAACAAACTACAGACCTTCATCAACAGCTGTCTTCGCTCAATACTACTCAGGACAGTCGGCCGGCCAGAAAAGATCAGCAACAGGGATCTCTGGCAATGAGCGAACCAACCAGGAACCGATTGTGCAACAAATGAGCAAGAAGAGATGGAGATGGATTAGCCATACTCTGAGGAAACATTAAGTGACATCACTAGACAAGCCATTGATCGAGTGGAACCCGAATGGGAAGCGGCAAGTTGGTCGTCAGTGCGAGAGTGGGGTGACTTGGAGGAGGTCATATTAAGAGGAGATGAAAGCATGTGGGCAGACCTGGAGCCAGGTAAAAACTCTAGCAGAGGACCGAACGCAATTGAGACGTGCAGCTGAAGCCCTATGTTCCTATGGGAATTAAAGGAAACAGTAATAATAAATAATAATAATACTGGGGCTATAGCGCTTGTAACTTTTGCTTTAAGTAATCCGTTTATGCAGGTAGGGGCTTGTTTATACTATTTTCTATCTTTGTGGTGTAGGATTTACTTTATGATATTTGGAATATTCTGCTTCTTTGAATCACAAACTCTTCTATATGTTAATCACTATGATATACCTAGTAAACTAATTAATTAAGAATTACGTTCCTCGAAAATGTTCAACTTCTACGTCTATGTTAATCACAATTTATTTGAATACTTGCTGCATACCTTTTTGTTAAAGAATAAACTATTAGCAGATTGTGTCTAGAAGCCTCTATCTGTCACTAGTAAATAATTATATCTTGTGACTTTATCTAAGTATTAGTTATCTTTCGACTGTTATTTTTAATTTTTAACTTAATACGCAACTTTTTTTTCTCTCAGGTGGATTCCGTCAACGTTTAGAAAGTCAAGATATTGTATCAAACACAAAGACATCATCTCATGATAATCCCTCGGAATTAATTGATACTAGTTGTTCTTCCAGTCCATCATTGCCTTGCTTTTATTCCAGTCATATAACTAATCCAGTGTCAGTTGCGTTCACATCATCTACAAATATCTGCACTTCAAAATCCCATGGAGTCAATATAAACCAATCATGTCCAACTGGTGGCGGTGGTGGTGGTGGTGGTATTTCAAATAATGAAATACTTCATCCGTCTTCTTATGCTCAAAATGTTTTTGGTAATAATTTACCAAAACCTACAAATGTCACCTATGTAAATCATCCAATCTTTTATAATTCAGTATTACCGAATCAATTTATGCATCGTTCTGATTTAAATCAATTAGGTGGTAAAATTATAACTAATACTACAAGTAATTCAATCATTCCTGTAACTTCAACAATAGTTTTATCAACAGCCAGTGGAAATATACAACAACAACAACAACAATCATCTATGATAAGTGGTTCAAATAAAAATGGGACTCTGAATACAACTCAGCATATTGATCGTCGTCATACAGACAGTAATTATGATTATATTGTTCGACCTGGTGAAGTATGGATGGGACAGTATTTAATTAATAGTCTTATTGGTAAAGGATCTTTTGGTCAGGTAAATTTATTTATTGATTTATTGTTTGTTTTTTCAGTCTGAAATCTAGTTACCTGCCTGACCTAAATAGTTCTTTTGTCTTAACGGAGGATTTTAGACTTAAATCACCCATAAAATCTGTCAGCTGTAGGTCTATACGAAGTTGGAAATGATTGCGGTAATATTATTGTGAAAGCTTAATGGGTTGAATAATCGTTAGATTGAGTGAAATGATCTAAATAGGGCATATTTATGCCATAATTATTGAAAGTAACCGAATTGTTTATGTTTGTTTGTATAAAATCTTAGCACATAATACATGTAGCAGGATAGAAAGCATATGAGGTTTATAAGATTTGAAAGATCGTTATTGGATGACTTAATTCTTTAGACGTAAAGGAAAACATATCATAACATAACTTCGCGTTATGTTTTGGTATGTTTTCCTCCAAATACCGGCACACGGTCTTTTGGACTGCATCAGCATGGTCAACGTGACCTGAATATCCTTTATCCGTTAGCTTGATGTCACAGACTGATGAGAACGTCACTCCTAGACAAAATGATCGACAGGAAATGACAATCAATGTGAAATCGACCAGTAGAAAAGGCATAAATGGTCGGTGATTTGGAAGACATATCATTATTTATAGGCAAGTTCCCACACTACTAAGTACAGCTGAATTGAATTTTATGCATCCAACACTAAATTAATATCACATATACCAGAGACCAAATCAAACCTTTTATATTTCTCGCAAGTCGGTCACTAACATATTTAATATGAGTCCGATAGTAGCTAGACATACTTTACAGCAAACACATACCACACTGATTGTAACATACATATCGACTATATAGTCTTTTCTCATAGTAGACACTTCACTGGTCTTATTGTAAGGGAAGAGGAATAACGTCGTGGTCTCGTGATCAATCTAGAAAGTTTTCTATGCATGATTCCACCTCCGAAATTGAAAAAACCCATAGATACAGGATGACCGTAAAATTCACTTTGCTCTCTTTTATGCTTCTTAGCTCTTTTCAAACTTTCGTTCTTTTAAATATGTCCTCAGTATTTAACAGCGTAAAATTCATGACTAAAGTATTTCAACTGTTTTTCAAAGTGCTCACTAAATATACCTTCTTAGTAATACGTTTGATTACTAGAACTAGGTCTTAATCTGCACGATGTTTCAGTGAACATTCCACTCTATCCCACTCAGAGTCACCGAGGTCTTATCAGTCATTCAAATTGCTTTCTACTTATGTCACTTATCGTGTGTCGGTGGCATAGCGGTTAGGACGCTCGCCGACCATGCACATGGTCCGGGATTCGATCCCTGGCCGCCAACGCACTCCTTTACCTCGCTAAACCAGAAATAAAGCTGGTAAAGAGGAAAGGTTAGGCATGAGGCTAGCAACCCTATCCTGTAAAAATAAACACTGCTAGAGAAACTTCAAGCCTCCAGCTTGAAGCCCAATGTTCCACTTGGAACGTGAAGGAAAAATTATTTTTATTTATGTCACTTGTCCGATGACGTAATTAATCTACCATTGTATTGCTTATGGACTGCAGTTGATAGGATCACTTACCGCGACGACAAGGAAGGTCATATTTCTGTTTCCAATATAATAATAATAATAATATATTTTAATAGTGGAATCGTTATAGTTAGTGAACGGCTTTTCAATAACTCACTTCACCATGACCTCTTGCATTGAACATAATTATATTATCTATGCGAGACGGATTAGGATCGTTTTAGTTTGGGTTTTTAATGTATCATTAATGATAGGTTCTTAGTTTTATAATTGTTACATTTTTATTTTACGTTCTGTTCATTAACGAGATATCTAAGTGCAATTATTTGTAAAGTATTTATGTCAAAAATTCACTTGGCAACACTGAGATTTATTCTACAACATCCTGTAATTCAATTTTAAAAATGCTGAGATTTTAGTAAAACTAAAGAAATATTCATAATTGTTATGCTCTACACTATATGGGGTTTTGATTTCGATGGATATATCACTAGTTTGAATCCCCACCTCTCCCCCTATTAAAGCTCCACGATTAAAGAGAATTACCCAACTATGTTCCTCCAAATTCATTAAACCCGTTCGAAACTGATGAAAAGTACTCGTCGGGTGATTTGGACTGATTCCGTCCCATTGAGTTGAGCGCACTGGGACACACACCACTGGTGAGCTTGGTCCCAAACTAGCGTAACTGCTTTTCAGATGTTTAGATCACTAGTGCTTGACGTGAACGGTTTTCAACTACTCATACCAACCAATCAGTAAGCGGCATATACCGTCACACTACATATGCTTTTCAAGTGTTGGTTTGCAGGGTTTTGGTTGATTTCAAGTTACATCACGAACTAATATCAGTTGAAGAATCACTGAATATCACGGAGTACTGGTTAGGACTCTTTGGCAATACGAGGTGAGCGCATTGGCCATTCAGCCACTGGGCGGAATTCAATCACCACCCAATGTAGTCGGTGAGTATCTGTCCTCACATCAAACTTGATAAACTCCAATGGTGCCTTAAATCTTTCATTTCTCGTAATCTTCCTATTCAGAGTTAAGTAATGTCTATGCGAAGAAATCTTTGATTTTTGCACAGTAGTCTTTCGTATGCCTAAATTTTTGCCTAACTCATTCTTTTTGTTTTTGTAAAATTTTTTACCTTAGGTGATGAAAGCTCATGATTGTATTTCAAATGAAGATGTGGCTATTAAAATTATCAAGAATAAGCGTGCATTCACTAATCAAGCTCAGGTAGAAATTCGACTACTACGTGAAATGAACCATTATGTTGAAGAGGCTGTAGCCTCTGGAAAAGAACCACCACCAGGATCTAATTTGATTGGTACATTTTTGCCTTTTTTCTCTCTCTCTAAATATATTTCATTTTATTTGTCTCAATAATCAATCTAGCATTGATTTGACACTAACCGACCATCAACACTATTGTTGAATCAGTGCTCCCTTATGATCCAGAGAGTTGGCGAACGTATCATGAAAACATTCCAAATAGCTTATTGCAGACTTTCTTAAATACCTATATTCACCCGATACTGAAGGTCAGTTCGCTAACCAGAAAGCACAACCAAAAAAGAAATTTTGCAGACTAACTGATCAAGAACTTGTCGCTTAACACAAATATGCAGAAGGAAATGGAGGTGGACTGTGAACATACACTGAGGAGCCCGTCGAGTGAAACCACACACCCAGCCCTAGAGTGAGGAAAATGAGGTGGGCGTCCAAAGGTGAAAGCTTATAGGCAATTATGGAGTTATATAAAAGAGATGATGTGCCACTTCAAAGATCACAACTGTATTTGTATTTTTAGTGGACGATTTTGCAGAAAATATCAGTAAAATCTACAAACATTTTTTTCAATGTCACATTATGAATTATTAAGTATGTATTTCATTCTGCTGGTAAATACTACTGCATAGTTAAGATTCACTGCTCTTTAATTTAGTTTCTATAACGTGATTCAAGTTGGCCAGTGCCTCGATGCACCACTAGTTCCCCGTTGGTATATGTTGAGTAAACACTTATCAATGCTCATCAAACTTTATTTAAATGTGAAAGTAGTTTCTATTCTTTACTACTGAGGTGTCTGAGGTAATTTTAAACACATATTTTACTAGTTTTTGCCTGTAGGCAAATGTTGATGAATTCAGATTAAGAAATCATACCAAACTCTTTTTTTAAAGCCATGGAATTCAAGTGATATTGGAACTCTACAAATAGGAGAAGTTCACTGTAGATATCGTCATAAATCGACACTAGTTAGAGAGTCATTGAAAACCAAGGGACCACTGGACAGCTGCTGTGTTCTAGTTCGGGTCTCTTCAGTAGCTCTCCCTTATGACTCCATTATGAGTCAAACCTAGCACCTTATGAGACTACTGCGCCGATCATTCTGTCAATGGGTTGGAATTTGATAATGGGTGAAATCCAACTTATATAAACTCTCGAAATATATAGAGCCACGGTCTTCTAACCGTAGGATATCACGTTCGACCCTTGTTGCATTCATGGGTGTGCACTGATGAAGAGTTCTAAACTAGAACGAAACAGCTGTTCAGTGCCCCTTGTTTTTCAGTGATTCTTTAACTTTTTTTGGTTTGTGACGAAGTATACATTGGATTCAATCCAAAATCCCACAAAAACCATAATCGTAATAACAGATTTTGATGAAGCTGTTGGAGATGAATTCATTCTTCATGTTGTACGCATTTTATTTTTGAGGCTTTTCTTTACCTGATGACGTAGTATTAATCCTGTGTATATTTTAAGCTGACCATAGGTGGTGTCCGCGTTCTATATTGCCTGCCAAGTGGTCTACTATGGTAAGCAAATATTATGGTGTTAGGCGTAGAGCATTAGTTAAGGACGGAAATCGAGTCGGTGAGGTTGTAAAGCTGTTCATTGATCGAGATGGCTGGGTCACATGTTATGCATACCAAGCCGTTGCCTTTCTCATTTGGGATGTTGCCAATGTTATCTAACATTGAATCAGATTGGAAAAGAGTTTGGAGTGATCAAATGCGTCCATAAAGTCTTTGATTCTGTTGATTTCAGTTGGCTATAGATTTGTAGACTTTGTGACTGGAGTCCTAAAAGCGCTAAGTAAGACTCAATAGTTTAGAGACTGTTAGTGTGATATAGCTTAAAATCGTTTCCAATGGCTCAGGTGCATTCACTTTTTATGAACCCTTAGAATCATGAAATTTTCAATATTCTGAGTTTACTAACTCTTTCTCCTGAATATATATCTGTTCATTAGTGTTCCGCTACCTTTTTTTTACACTTTGCGGGGTGTGCCAATTCGAACTGCTACAATTTTGTGCAAATTTCTACCACACAAAATTTCAGTCAGTCGATCAGTAGCTAAAGAGCTAAAGCTTCGAAATAAAATGTGCAATATTTCATACCAATGTCCAATTGACAATAAAACTACCCGTATCAGTATTTTTTTATTTCTCAAAAGAGCTTATTACCGGAAATAATAATAATAACAATAACAATAATGGAGATTTTTATATATATCTCTATGGTCAATACACCTCAATGGATCTGTAGGTTTAATCAATAAAAGTATGGATTATTTCTAGGTTACTTAAGGTAAGGTAACAAAATTTCTTAAATAACAAGTAACTACTACCACTAGCTGGAACATTATTAATATATATATTTTTTCTTCGCTTGTATTTTCTTTTTTCTTTTTGTTTCACTTCACTCCTACTTTCTTCATTTTATATTTATGCTTTTCTTTTTAAAGATTTGTAGATTAACTAATGTCTTTGATGAAATGCATTCACCTCTTTTTAAGACTTATGTTGTGTAACCAACTAACTGTGTGTACTTTTTTCTTCATTCTATGCTGATCTTTCTTTTTTCATTCTTTTGTCCGATATACTGCGAAGACTTGTATGATCTTATTTTATTTTGATGTTGATTTATGTTTTTAGCCAGTACAATAAGTAGTGTTAGCTTGCGTGTTACTTAACTTCAGACTACATTCCCCTCGAAATCAACCTGATAATTAGTTAAATCCTGATTATACTATATATTATATGCTATTACTATAGGTGTTTGGTGGTAAGCTGATATCAACTTAGAGAAAAAGTGTGAGACCAGAGGGTACTGGACTGCTGTTTCGTCCAGCGATACGCACCAGTCTGAATTCGGATCCCAGGATCTTCTAATTATAGGGCGAACTTGTGGAACACCCAGACACTGGGACCCGATTCAATGGCCAATGAATTCCAACTTCTGCCAATTCGCGATATGTATAGCGCAACCGCCAGTCAGTGTCATTGGCGCGAGTAACCGTCCTCTTACCTAACTTGGTTAGGTCCTGTTGGTCATGACTTTCTAACTAGAAATCCAGGTAACCTACTGTGTATAACCAGTCGCTAGTAAACATCCGATTAGTTTTCAAGCGCGTGCTGTCAAGCTACTCCCAGATTTTCCAATGGTTCTCTAAATGATGATCAAAACTGTAACCAGTCAAATCCCTGAAAACCAAAACACTTGAACATTATTATTCCGAGTGGAACATAGGGCTTGAACAGCTAAACATTTCTATTTCACTGGATCCCCTGCAGTCCCTGTTAGCTGGCTCTACGAATGATAATAAGCCTTCATCTCCTTCATATTACTATCAGACATATCCTCAAGTCATCGTTTCCCATTCGGTCTGGACTCGAGAGGTTCGCCTAGCGCGCGATGTCACTCAAAGGTCTCCTCAGAGTGTGTCCAATCCATCTCCATTTCTTTCTGCATATTTGCTAGGCTGTTATTTGGTTTGTTTCACTGCTGAGTTTCTTGTTTCTAATCCTTTCTGGCTATGTGATCTTCAACATGAGTTTTTAATTTTGCTTGTCATAACTGAAAATACCTATTGTAAACTAGGTAAATAAAAGGCGATCCGTGGAGAGTTACTATTTTTTCAGGGGTATTACTGACGACCTAATGTGAACTTTTAAGCTACCAAATAGCTGAAGCCTAAGTTTACTTTGCTTGAACTATCTCATCTTGACTTTTAACCAACAGATTCCCTGTTGAAATCCCATTTTACATACTTATCGACATGAAAATCCGTTTATTCCCATCACAAACCTAAAAGTCTAGACGACGGAAATATCTGTAGTGTATAACTGAGTTGCACTATTCACTTACTGAATTCTCTACAGTCTTAAATACGAGCGACCACTGACTTTCACTACACAACAAACTCCATTATTCTAATCCTTGTTAGAGCCTAACAGTTTGTATTACCGTCTTATAGATAAATCATATATCTTAAAGAAGTTGCAGTATCTAGGCGATTACATGGATTTTGTTATCGATATTAGTTTATAGCAGCAGCAGAACACAGAATTATTTGACAGCAGAATATTTATTTGATAAATAGTGAACAGTGGTGGCAAAATACAGATTTCCTACCTTGAAATTACCATTTGCTGCATACATTCTTTGTATTCTGCTTCTTTTGTCGTATTCCTTTCATGCTTTTTGTCTGTTGTCTCACATGAATCTTTCATTCCTCCTCATCACAACTTAATCTGTCTCTTCGCTGTTCAAGTTTCTTATAGGAGGTATCGCACACCACAGACTGCATGTTAATGCTTATCAGCAGCACACACCGAAATTTGACTACAAAATATGTCTCAAATTTCATTAGCATCCATCGTTTCGACTCATTTATAAGGAAAGCCGTGGAATTCTAAAATATAATCTCATCGAATATAAGATGGCTCAATTTTGAGACAAAACAGCCACAGTTATACTTGATTTTATTATTTTATTATTAAAAAGAAATTTTATACATTATGGACACCAGGAGATGCACCACACAAAGTCTTATAGTTTGTGCGAGGGCTGGGATACATCCATGGTACTCATACCAAAGCAGGTTGTCGTCGTAAAGAGGCATACCTCCCAGGCCTTTGACTTGAAGTCGGACCCATAAAACAGCAGAGCTGCGTCCCCGTGATTGCCAGTAAACAGGACAGGCTCATACGCCGTCTGACCCGTTCGGATTCAGGAGCCCGTGTACTACACGATAGGTTTTTGAATCAAGGTTTTCCAACTCCTCCAGATAGATCAGTATGTCCACCAATCCGGTTGTTAGAGCCAGACTTTCTCATTCATCCGTTAGAGAGCCACTGAAAACCAGGGAGTGCTGGGCAGCTGTTTCGTCTAAGTTTGGCACTCATCGGCAGTACGCACCCACTGGGTTTCGTACCCAAGACCTTCCGTATATAAGGCAAGCTCGTAGACGATCCAGCCATTGGGACCCGATGCAATGACCAACCCATGAATTTTAACTTCTACTAATCCGTTATTTTAGCGCAGCCACCAATCCATGTTATCGGTGAGAACTCCATCCTCACTCTTGACTGGATGGACCCCACTCACTGGTCAAGACTTCTCACTAGAACTCCAGGAAACTTTGTCCTGTAGCCAGTCACTAGTGAGCTTCAGATGATTATTATTATTATTATTATTTGAATAATAATGAATAGATCCGCGCAATTAAAAAGAATTTTAATAGACATACAAACGTAAGTGTTGATGATAATATTTACACCTGAATAAATTAGAGTAGGTAATTTATTGAATTTTAATTCTTCAAAAATTATATGTAAATAAAAGTGCAACAGAAAGATAACATGATGACCGAATAGAAGTATAAATATGCATATTGGAAGTAGGCTAAACAGGTTAATAAATAGCTTATAATTGGCCTTCTATACAGAATTCATTAATCTGATTGTAGATGAAAAACTAAATCGAAAGGAAATGTTTTTGAATACTGTTATTATTCGTTCAATATCATAAACAAGCTTAATACAGAAAAAATATGTATAAACTTCCTTTTATCTTATGTCAGATGTCGCACACACACACACACACACTGTTGGTCAAAAATGTAAACCCCACTATTTCGCCTTTTATGGGTGTTTATTTTTCCCTAAAAGACCAATACTAGTAGCTGTACGACTAAATGTATCCTAGTAAGTAGGAGAATTTCCTTCACTAAAAATCTAAAGTTGATAAACACATTGCCAAGTGTTCCGTGTTTTAGTCAATGAGATACCGCTGATTTCAAAAAGTTTCCTTCGAAAGTAGAATCTGTCGGTCCTAGTGTCTGAATAAATGATAAACACAGGCTCTTTTCGTAACCAGTAGGTCTTGGTTCTGATCCCCTTTGGGATCATGGGTTGGTGATTGAAGAGTAGGAATGTTCGCCAGCCACGTACGTGGTCCAGGTTCCAGTATTGATCAGCACACTTAAACCTTGTCTAGCCGTCAGTAAAGTCGAAGAAGAGGGAATGTTGGGTGGTGAGGCTAGCAGCCTCACTCTATGAGGAACACACGTGCCTTTGAAATTTCAGAGATTGAAGCTTTATATTTCCATTCAGCCTACAAAGGAATGAAAGGTGAAGAATTCATGGGAATAATTTCCATTCAAGCAGTGGTGAAAAAGCAAACCAAAGTAGTCTAACAAAGTGATTTTGCGTTCACTACTGCTGCAACCTTTGAAAAAATACGGTAGAAAATCATTAAGTTCTTTGACTACCGAAGCGTCCTTACTACTTTTAAATTTATGAATAATCTACATCTAACAAGCATTAATGAACAAATATAATTGAACTACTTGTTTTGTTTTATCATTAATGCTTCTTTTCTTCGTCATTCATTTCGCTCCTAGTGGAATATACGGCGTACGGTTTTAGGTTCCCACGTTGCAGTAGCGTTTGTGTCTTTTTTTACGGTATGGAATTACTAGCTTTACATGCTCAGTCTTTCTTGTTTTTAGGATTTACTATCGGCTAGGCAATGTTTATGAGGGTGGGGACGAGTAGAGTCGAACCCGGGCCGCATGCGTGGTAGACTGAACCACCGATGCTCATCACAAATGTTTGAATGGGAACTATTTATGAAATAAAATGCATCAAGCAACCCCTCTAAAGTGAAGAAAGTCAATGGATTTCTGCTTATTTCTATCAAGCCTGCCTGTAGTGAAAGCTGACAGCGAAATTCTCACTACTGTATGATTGTTGTAAACTTGGACGCTGTGGAATTATATGATTCCATATTACACTGAAACAGTATTATTAACTGGATGACGAGGTTTCTAACACTGTTTATTGTTCATAATCATATCAGTTGTAACTACACAACTTTGAGACTTCCGTTTTATACTCCTCTTTATTCCTTCCCATTCATTGTAGTGGTGATAGATATCCTGGTGGACAGGTGGTGAATCATTTCCATTGCACCTGTTTTCAGTTGATTTGATAATTAAACCTTCAATCGTCGATCTCACCCTCCACCCGGTTATATTAGATTCTAGAATTATCGTCTTATCGCATCCTTATTATGTGGTTGTGTGTAATTGCATGTAGTGCCATTGCTGAGCTATTTTATAGACTTTTTATCACATTAGGGTCAACTTATGTAGACTTTGCTGGGTTGTTGTGCTCCACTGGTCTGATTAACCCCGTCCTACTACAATTTTAACGCGTGTATCTGACCTGACAATCATTGCAGGACACAAAATAAACTAAATTATACTTTATGGGCTGCACAGGGATCGTTTAATGGCGATGATTCGTTTCCAAATAAGTTTGCAGATATGGATGCCACTTTTATCCCTGCTTTTGTTACAAATTCTAATGTAGGTTTCAGAGGTTTCTTCTTTGTCTGTCTGGCTGTCTGTTTTTGACATAGAACCTTGCACATAGGTGCCACAGTTCAAGTCGCCACACCATGTAGAACACAAAGCAAGAGAAGAAAGTAGAAGAAACGCAAAATAGAGACAGTAAACAGAGGTGTGAGGTAAAGGAATAGTAGTACCGAAGAACAAAACAGTTTCATTGGGAATCATAAGTCACAAGGAGTGGATGCATCTGCACCAGCCATTGAGCCATATCACCAATTGTTTCCAACCATTGGTTTTTCCCGTCCCGAGGACCCCAACCAGTCAGGAATTCCTCACCTTCCTACGTGGCTTAGACTAACTGTTGTGGGTTTCGTTGACTGGTGCCATGTTTTGGTTTGACTGCCACTAGCTCTTTTCCAGCCTGGCCCTATGCCAGTCAGCTAACATTTCCCGTCGAGGAAGGCGATGACTAGACATACGTAACACATGTCCTAACCATCTCAGTCGATGTAGCTTCGCAGCCTTGTCAATTGATTTCCCCTGCTTACCTAGAACTCGACGCCTAACCTCAATATTGATCACCTTATTGTACCATTTCACACGAGAGATCGAACGCAGGCATCTATGATCAAAGACAGCTAATCTTTTCATGTCTTCCACTCTCAATGGCCACGGGTATCTTCTTCGGAACACCAAGAGTTGTACTTCCATGTAAGGAAGAAACCTTACATGGAAGTACAACTCTTGGTGTTACGAATTCCTTGCTGTGGATGCTGTGATATATAAAATGAACAAATTAACACGTAAATACGTACTTTATACAGTTTTGCTGAGAGACATTTTTATATTGATAATTTCTTTTCCTCATCATTATTGTGATACATTCATCGATATCTTGTTTTAATCCCCCTTCTTTTGTTTTCTTTTTTGTTCCAGTTCGCTTGCTCACTCATTTCACCTTCAGAGGACATTTATGCTTAGTATTTGAATTACTCTCCTATAATTTATATGATCTTTTAAGAAATACAAATTTTCATGGTGTTTCATTGGGTTTAACAAGAAAATTTGCCCAACAATTATGCTGTGCATTAGATTTTTTATCTAGACCAGAATTACAAATTATTCATTGTGATTTAAAACCTGAGAATATTCTACTTGTGAATCCAAAACGTTCCACTATAAAACTAGTCGACTTTGGTAGTTCATGTCATATGAATGAAAAAATCTATCAGTATATACAATCACGTTATTATCGTTCACCTGATGTTCTACTTGGTTTAGACTATACAATGAGTATTGATATGTGGTCATTAGGATGTATTTTAGTTGAATTACACACTGGTGAACCTCTGTTTGCTGGACAAAATGAAGTAAGCTCTTGGTGTATTTGATGATTTCTCTCTGTTTGTTTAAAATATTATTATTATTAATATGACTGTTTTATAAAAACGATTATCATATATCCAATTCTTTCAGTGTCCATGCCTTTAATTCCAAAGAGTAATTTTGAGACAGTGGGAAATTCTGAGCACATATTACAGTATTTCATTGAATGTTCTCTCCATACTATGCGGTAAGAGGGGTAAATAATTATCGAACAATTTAATAGTGACAACAGCGATTCAATGGTTGAATGCTCGCCAATCACAACTGTCATCCAGCTTCAATTCCTGACCGAGGCACTCCTAAATCCTGCCTATCCGATAGTTAGTTAAATTCGACTAAAGATTGAAGGTTGGGTGTGAGGATAGCAACCCCCACACCCCCGTGGAAAATATCTTCATCGTTGCTGAGGCTTCAAAGTTGGAATTCCTTTTTTCCCCTAAAAACGCATAGGAATGAAAAAAAGTGAAAGTGGAGCGGGGTGAGGGACGTTTAATCTACTATTAGTAAATCCATACCTAACACTTCTCATCACATAAAGTACATGCCAAATAAGGTATTGTCGGCTTTTTATACGTTATTCAGTCGTGCAAGTGTATACTGCTTCTTATGATTGCTTCTGGTTCGACCTGAGAAGATGCAGTGGAGGATAATTGTGAATAAAGGTGGTTCTTCAGAGTCTGACAAAATGACTTTTTCCAGTTTCTTATATGAGTTTAACTGTCGATCAAAAAAGATATCAACGTGTTAGATTAAAGGAAAATCACTTACCCTATCAACAGCTTTCAAGCGTCCTTCTCAATGCTAGAAAGTCTTTTCTAAGTAGTCCAGGAAAGATTAAGTGAGAAGCAATTAAAAAGAATAAGCAGAATACAAAAGTTATCACACTGTGAGAGTAGATGTTGAATGATACCAGAGTTTCACCACTTCCCTATGTGTGAAGGTTAAAGGATGCGAAACAACAAGGAAGATCAGATCCAAGATGTTTAACATTTGACTTATTCTCTACTTCACTTCCCCTCTTGTTACGAGAATTATGGGAACCAACCAGATGACTTAAGTCCTATTTATGTCTGTGAAAGTGAAATTAACCGTCTTACATGTGAAAAGCACTTCACACTTAAAGTCATTTAACATGAACCACTGGATAATTTCAGACTTTCCCCTCTGGAATTCATACTTCGAATGCTCACTTTTGATCCAACTGGAACTGTCAATAAGGCTGAAGCATTATTGAATAGACCACATTATAACGAATGTATTTATGATGAATGTTTTGTGATTTTGATAACATTTGAGCAGAATTACTACTTGTGCTCACACCAATCGCTAGAACTATGCTACTTATACCTTTACAGACGGTGATCCATTGGTAGTAAATCTTTCTGAAGGAATTTTGGTTTTACCAGCAAATCTTCAACGGATTGCGTTATGCACCCCTAGTTTGCTATTTCCTTGTCTATTTCCTTGAGATAAACATAATGTCGCAGTTATCAATCGTCCACAGCACGTTTTGTATTTCCCACACTTAGTAAGGGCTAAACACTCATTGGTCGCCAATACCCCGAACTTGTGAATTTATTGTTTGTCATTGTCATTTCAGCTTCAGTGCAAACTGTTTTTGCCGGTTTTTGTTTGAGATAGAAAAAGCTCTCTTATCAACGTGTTCTCCTTCTGTCTTATTCTCACATGTAGTTGGCATTGTTGTTGTGGTCGTACTTCACGTTGCGCTTAGCGACGGCAGTCGCATTAGGTCCCTACAGCTCACAGTCTCCTAGGTCGTATCATCGTTCATATCAAATTGATCATGGTAATAAATTCTAACCTTCCATCTACATACTTAAAAAGGGCATAAATAAGGATTAGTGCTAAAAATATGTGCTGGTAATTCTCTACTATATCCTATTGGTTTATTTTGTATCAAACTGTTCATTTTAAAAGTTAAAGTTCATGTTATTTGATGGTTGGGGAGTCTCAGTAGAATTCAGAATGCGCATTTTGTCTTATTTAGAACTTGTCGAATGCATGTACCTTTAGTTCCCATCGTTGATCGGTTCCCACTGAGACTTGAATCCTACACACATCGTCTCAACGGTACACATCCATATGATGAATCCAAACCAGGAGGAAATGCGCATCCTGGATTCCACTTTATGTCACCATCCATCAAACGACGACATGTTAATCCTTAGACATTGTTGAATCATCTGTACTAGGAGCCGATATAGATCAACAGAAATCGAACATTTCGGTTCAAAATATACAATAATTGGAAATCACGAAATTAACCTTAAAATATACTAAATTTGAAAAATGTTAATACAAACGTTAAAATATGCAAAACAAAGTAAAAACTTTTCTCCTCTTAAATTTAAATCAGGTTGGACAAATGATGAAAATTATAGAAGTTCTTGGCATGCCGCCTCGTTTGCTACTGGATAAAAGTCGACGTTGGCATGTATTTTTTGAACGAACAGCCGATCGAACTTATGTACCTAAAGTGAGTGATACATAATTCCGTTTTCATTATTCGGTTTTTCGTAACTGTTATGTATGTGTATCTTCCGTTTGAAGTCTTTCATTTGATGTTTATGGATATCATTGCTTTACTTGAATTAATTGTGTTTTATGAACCCAGTTGTCGTCACTGTATATAGATACATCTATTCCGTGTACCGGTAGCTCAGCGGTAGAATGTTTATCAACCATCAACATGGCCCGGGGTTTGATTCCCGGTCGATGTACTCCTAAACCTCACATAACTGGTAGTAAGCCTAGTAAAGAGGAAACTATGAGCGTGAAGCCAGCAAACCCCTATGTCTTAAAAAGAAAACCAATACTACTCTGAAACTTCAAAGCTCAAGCTTGAAGCCCTGTGTTGCTCTTGGATTGCCAAAGAATAAAATATAAAGGGTATCTACTCCATTGTTACTATGTATGAGATTATGCAAGGATTCGGAATTTCTCGATTCTCTCTCTATATCTACTGCTAAATCATAAATATTTAGGTCTTTGTGAATTCCATCGGTTGATGTAATAGTACCTTAATAGGCTAAAGTGATTTAGAGACTTACATTTTACCAAGGGAATAGTCTCGTCGATTTAGAGTATAAAGATGATATGGTCCCTCTAGGTAAAAAGCTGACAAAAATCAGAGTCTTCTTAACGTCTTGAGCAGAAATCTCGGTGTGTTTTGTCATGAGATTCTTATATGTGTTAGATGTGGGATGATACTGCAGGAATGATCTAGCTCCAACTCCTAGTTTGGAAATATGTGGTGAGAACTTTCATCTGCGCTGATGAACTGATTGCTGATGAAATCTTTACATGGATACAAAAGGCTGATGTTGTGTAGAGATAACATCCAAATCTCGACTGAAGGTTGTGTGTAATGCCTAGCAGTTCCCCCAGTCTTCTTTATGGCCTTATGGCCTGGTCACTGAAAGTCAGAGATATAAAGTAACTGTCTGCGTATTAGGTGGCAAAATATGCTGATTGATAGCGATGGTAGCTGACATACGGAATACGTTTTGAAGGAGTTCGGGAGTGATCGACGGGAAATGTGGAGTTAGTCCACGAAGTTCTTGACTGTTCGTCTGATTCACGTAGGTAGATGTAAACTACGGGGCTGGGGGCCTCGAGATGTTAAGATCTGGTGGGTGGAGACTGTTGGCGATATGATTTAAAATCGTTCCTAAAGGTGCAGATATTTTGAACCTTTGTGATCTCTTTGATTCAATCTGTCCTCATTATTACTTCTTCCGCATATTTCGATTTAAATGATTTTCGTAACATTTTTTCCCTCTCTCTCTCTATGTGGGCTTTATGAAGTGCAAGTTGAACTGCTACGCTCTAGAGCAACGTCTTACGTAAAAATTCAGTTTAGTAAAGTCCGATCTGTAGATAAATTCTGTCACAGTTGGTAACCATACTAATTTGTGCATTGAGAATGTACGCATAGTATAGTTGCTGAAACACATGTCTCTCATTGTTTCCTTGTTCTTTTTTCATCTTATCTGTTCATCTATGAATTGAATGGTTCCATTGTACAATGATCATCCTTTAACGTAGCTTTTCGTCGTTATTTCATCAGCAATGATAGAACTACTTATAAGTAGGCAAAGATGTATATATAAAAATTATATATTATATATGATGTTACCATTAAAACATTTCTGAATTCAATCGGTATTTTATATCCTTTTCATCTATTTTAGGTTTCATGTCAACAACCTGGAAGTCGTCGATTGTCTGAAATTTTAGGTGTTAATTCCGGTGGACCACGAGGGAGGCGTTTACATGAAGCTGGTCATACTCCAATGGATTATAGTATTTTTTTGGAATTTGTACTTCGAATGCTCACGTTTGATCCAGCTCGACGTATAAGTCCAGCTGAAGCATTAACGCATCGCTTTTTTCGACGTCCAAATACGAATAATAATACAGGTGGAGGGGGTGGTGGTAATTCTTCAGCTCAATGTGAATCGAATTCAAATGCTCCAGGTTCGTTTGGTAAAAACATTTTCTGCGTTTTATACATTTCGATCTTTTTTTAGGTGTTTCTTTGAACTGCGGGTTATTTATCTGTGGCACATCAGTTTAAATAGCCCGATACACAACCGATGGGTCTCGGGTTCGAGCCCTGTCTGTCTGTTTTCGACATGGAACTTTTCACATATGTGCCACAGTTCAAGTCGCCACACCATGTAGAACACAAAGCAAGAGAAGAAAGTAGAAGAAATGCAAAATAGAGACAGTAAACAGAGGTGTGAGGTAAAGGAATAGTAGTACCGAAGAACAAAACAGTTTCATTGGGAATCATAAGTCACAAGGAGTGGATGCATCTGCACCAGCCATTGAGCCATATCACCAATTGTTTCCAACCATTGGTTTTTCCCGTCCCGAGGACCCCAACCAGTCAGGAATTCCTCACCTTCCTACGTGGCTTAGACTAACTGTTGTGGGTTTCGTTGACTGGTGCCATGTTTTGGTTTGACTGCCACTAGCTCTTTTCCAGCCTGGCCCTATGCCAGTCAGCTAACATTTCCCGTCGAGGAAGGCGATGACTAGACATACGTAACACATGTCCTAACCATCTCAGTCGATGTAGCTTCGCAGCCTTGTCAATTGATTTCCCCTGCTTACCTAGAACTCGACGCCTAACCTCAATGTTGCTCACCTTGTTATAGCACTTCACGCGGGATATCGAACGCAGGCATCTATGGCCAAAGACAGCTAATTTTGATCGAATCCTACTCCAACTACTTCTGCTTGGGTAACTAGATAGTGTCACCAGCCCTCATACAGTAAGTCTCAGGCTCATAGTCTTGCACGTGAAAATTCTGTTCCAGATAACTGAGTTCAAAGCAAACAAAAAACCTAAACTGAGGATTCTTTAGTGGAGCTTAGTTGATTCATACAGTGATTAGTAGAACAATGGATGGCGTTTTTTAGTTTTTGTTATTACAGCTGTGAAAGGGATCAGGTTTTTTCCAATTCGAAAACTGAACAGGACATGTTACAGATATTGAGCCACCACCTTCGTTGTGCAATGTTATGTTAGCTAACATAGGAGTAGGCATCAATTCATGAAGTGTCTGAATGTTGGTTTGAGTTGGGGGGGTTGTGGTTCTCTAGGTACTTCGGATCCATTGGCTTGAGAATGTTGGAGATGTGGTACAAAATCGTTCTCAATGGCCCAGATGCATTGAATTTGTTTTAGTCTCTTAGATCCGTTAAGTAGCCATATTTTCCTTCATAATTATTTCTCTGCAACATATAATATCGTAGAGTTCGTATTCCCACGAAAAGAAAGTGATGTCTCGGGTAATCTAGGTGGATCTCAGGCCTTGGTGAGGATGTACCGATGAAATTCTCACCCTTGGTGTAAATAACTTAGCAGCATAAAATGCTTAATGGCACCCAATAGTTGTCATAATTCGTGACCTATTAGGCGGCATTTGATTCAGTCAACACGTGTTGGTGGTGGCAATACTCATCCTTAGTGGAATAGTGATGGAGTGTTGTATTATGCCTACCAAAACACTATTCGAACTCATGCATCTATATAATAAGAGGTTATAGAGAGCTGTTGTCCTAATTGATGACAACCAGCATTTCCTGTCAGAAATGAGTTGGACATGTGGTCCTCTGCTGTCAAACGCAAAATAAAACCCACAGAACTGGTCTGCACTTGTAACGGTAGAAGATAAGAAAAGTTGTAACAGACTTTTTTGTCACGGAAAAACGCATCATATCTATAGATTTCTAACCCCATTAAAAGCCGGTTAGGTCAGAGTAGAACAAACTGTTCTGATTGGTTGGTGATTGGCCCAAGGTTAAACAATGAGACAAAAAGTTGTTCAATGAGATTATTTCAAGACTACAACGTAAAACAAGTCCTGATTTGAAGAATAAACACTTCTACCCCTAGCAGCCATTGACTTAAAATGTTGATTTCAATTTTGGTTACTTCCTTTCAACCTGTATCTATATAACACACGTCACTCGCTGGCTCCAGTCTAACGGTGGGGGGGCGGGGGGTGAAATGATCACATTATAATAGCTACCACTTCTCTTAGTTGATAAGTTATTTGAATCTTAGTAAACTGTTCGTGGACAAAATCTCAGCGTGGATGAAGCTCGTTCAGAATTTTTTTGATTCACATCATCTTTTGTGCAGACGTGATGTTAGTCTACCAATGAAAGGGTATATGTGTGTTTGTGCAACAGTTTGTTGGACTCTAGTTTCTGACTGTTTAACACATACGTCAAAAGTAGAAGATATGAAAACTTGAGGTGCTTTTGACCATATATACTTTCATTTGACTGTCTGTGTTATGTAAAGTAACATGAAAAACAATAATTGGACTAGGTTTATCGTTAAGTGATGAAGAGATTGTCGATCAATGAGATCATGAAACCTCTCATCTCGTTCCTTATTCTATGTGCCTGTGTGTAGATCTTCAAAGTGATTTCAGAGCTCTCTCAATCCAATTCTAGCTGGCTTTGACATCCCAGCCAGGGCCGTGTGTATTTGAGACGATGTTGTCCAGGTCTCGTAAATGAAAGATACGACTTCATATTTCTCCCTGTGATAGTGATTTGTATTTTTCTTTCATCTTCATAATAATTCCACCTCTAGTAAAATTTTAATGCCAGAAAGTGTTAGTATTTCACTAAGTTTTATACTAGACTACCGCTCATGTCAATTTTTAAGAAAAAGTATAATTCCTTCTCTCTCATTTTCTCTTTCATATTTCAGTTTTAGTCTGTCCACCTCCAAATCGATGGGCTAATTTTATTGATAATCCAGCTACTAATCTTATGCATACTCATTTAAATAATTTAAGAACGGCACCTGGACACCCTGGAGTAGTTGGATTAGTCAGCCATCATCCAACTGAAGCTGTAGAACTTATGCGAATTCAAAATCAACAACCATTGAGAACTGCTGTCGCTGCTGGATCTGTTATTGTATCACAGGCTCGTTCAATTCCAATTATATCAAATGATGGTGGTGGTATATTAACACAGATTAGTGAACCACTTTCTCCACTTATTTATGGATCACACGGATCATTCCATGTTCATCATTCTAATCAAAATTCAGGTCCTCTTCCACTTCATTTATCACGTATTCATCCTACTCATGTTATACAGGGTCTTCATCCACTTTCAATGATTAATCAACAATCGCATGCTGTATCAAATACAGGCGTATCAAGTACATTTACTGATACAAGTCAATTACATCATCCTTATTATATTGAATCTGGTGTGTATAGTAATAATACTACTACTAATAATAATTATCCTCAACGGCCCATTCAGTTAGCCTGGATTGGAGGCAGTGGTGGCGGTGGTTTGGGAGAACATCATCATCATCATCATTCCACTAGTTCCACTGCATGTCTTGCATCTCCTGATTTATTGAATGTAGCTTCTGCTGCTTCTCCTGGAGTCTGGCGTTGAAAATATATATATACATATATATTCGAGGGAAAAGTAATCACAGATTTGCTCATGTATTTATAATTTCTCCTCTTCTCTCCTTCTCTCACTCAAATAGCCGTTCTGTGATGCAAACTCATGTTCATATACTAATCTAATCCTTTATTTATTATTTGTAATTTGTAATCATATTCATGTATGTGTAGTTATAATAATATTTAGGCCTACACTACTACTACTACTACTTTTATTATTATTATTATTTATCTTGGCACTTTTACTTTACTACATTTCTCTTACCGGTTTTTTTCTTTTAGTGTACAGTCATTATTGTTCTTCTTGTTGTGTGTTCTCTGTTCGGGCTGTTTCTTACAAAATGATCCATATAATACGTGTATTTGAACTCTTTCTCTCTCTGTTCTCACTCATTTCTTCTCGAACTACACACTTGCACACACAGACTTCCACTTCCTGACTGACTACCCCTCTCTCTCTCTCTCTCTTTATCTCCTTAGCTGTGATCTTACTGTATAACGCGCACACACATCGAAACAAACTATGCAATTTTATTTACTTGAAATCTAATCTAGGCAACAAAATATGTTTATCTCTTCTACTCGCGCGCAATACATACATATATACGAACATAATATATAACTATATTTCGATAGTGTAACAGTATATGCTCTATGATATCCCACTTTTTTGATTTCATAAGGTGGGAAGGAGAAAGGAAAACCCCGTCCTTCTGCTTTATTTATAACACACTACTAAAAAAAAATCGTGGTTTTTGAAAATCCCTTACTTCTGTGTTTGTGAATGTGTGTGTGTGTGTGTGTGTGTACGGTTGGGCGGGTGGATGATATGCTCAAAATTATTCTTTGTGATGAAAATATTGAGTAATTTATCTATCTATCCATCCATCTGTTTATCTAATTCACTTTTTTATACTCCCTTTCCTCTACTATCTAATATTATAGTTGGGGTGGGGTGGGGGTACGCATCTTGTATGCAAAGGTTTTGTGGTGTAGAGTAGTAGCCTGACTGATGATGCATACACTAGAACAATCTTTAGGGGGTAAGTGTTTGAAATTCCTATATTCGCCTATTGTTATATAATAATTATGTGTATGTATTAGTGTTACGTTCACTGCTTCACTTCCAACGTTGGTTGATTACCTGATTCCCTTCTCTTTTTTTACTGTCTTCTTATGTTTCTTTTTTTTGATTTGTTTTCACAAATCCTGTTCTTCTCAGTACACAAGTCACACACGTACAGTTGTGCATTCACATTCCTGTTTTGATGATAAGTGTTAAGGTGTGTTTCGTTAGTTAAAAAAAGATGAAATATGATAGCTCCTCAATTAGATCTCTCGCTCACACATACCCACACATGCAACAACAACTTCGTGATATGTTTTATTCACTTCCAGTGCTCTGTCATTTTTGCCACCCCCCTCCACCTCCCCTAATCCTATGCTTGCTCTTTTATTACCCCTCCCCTCCCCTTCCAACTTGTGTATGTATTTTCTTTTGGAATCTGCCTTCCTTTCTCCTTGAATAATTACCTGTCTATATATATATATATATATATATATATTTTCACCAAGTGAAGAGAAAATTATTCAGGAGTGTACCAACTAATTGATTTTCTGCATGATAAAACAAGAAATGCTTTTATTTGTGGTGATTTTTTTTAAAGGAAAACATATTATTACTATTATTATTAAGTAGTATTGTTTCTTTCTCCAATTAATCGTATGTATTCCATGTGAAATATCACTTGGTAAGGTGATGTTATATAATGTTATATGAGTAATACTAAGGTTATATATGTACAATATTTAGTAAGGAGGGGAAGTTAAACAATAAAGTTGTGATACTGCTGCGTCGATTGAGATATCTAGGAAAAGTATTACGCATGAAAGACCATTTTCCGCCACGTCAAGCAATGCTATGCGACATAAAATTTGATGAGGAGACAGTTTTATTATTATTACCAATATTCTTTTGGGTTCAGCAGTACACCTCCACTTCACTCTGTTATTTTCAGCTAGCTCCACGACTAACCGTAAGCTTTCATGTCCTCCATGTCACACTTGGATGACCAACTCGCTGTTTCGCATTCAGGTTCCACTATCGGGTCTAACTGTAGCACTACGTTGCTCAACGGTCTTAGCGCGTGTATCCAATCCTTTCCAGTCATACCTGTTAGGAGAAAATTTCTTGGTGTGTTCCTTCATAGAGTTTCTTGTTATTATCACGTCTGGCTATTATTATTATTTATTTATTTAAACCCAGAAAAAACGTGGTACAATATGCCACCAAGAAAGATGCGCCACACAATAATAATAAAACAACATAGATTCAAAGTAAAAATATACGTAGAGAACGGATAAAGAACTTCATCTGGAAGGAAACAGTCATGCTTAACAAGTTCAAACAGTTTTCGTTAACTATCATCGGGAAGGGAAGAAAGAAGAAAATTGCAACACGTTCGCCAGTGATTACGATTTTTGGCCATATCCGATAACGTTTCGAGCTATCTCGCGGACCCCAACCAGGTAGTTGTGACGCACCGACCGGTGCTAATCTAGCAAAAAAATCCTTCATCCGACGACGCCACGTCATGGACTGACCACCTCTCCGCTTTTTCCATCCCGTCCCAGGGCTAGCGAACAGCGACCTGTACGGAAGCCTCTGGGATGACATTCGCAGCAGATGTCTAAGCCACCGGAGCCGGTGTTTCCAGATGACGACACTCAATGAATGGTGATCTCCACTGTGCTCAGACACACGCCGCCGAACCTCAGAATTACTCACGCGATGATGCCATCCATCGAACGCAAGCAATCCTGCGGAGACAGCGGTGATCGAACACCCAAAGTCGCTGCCCATCCTCAGCTCGGAGAAGCCAGGTCTCACAGGCGTAGATGTGGGCAGCCTCCACCGAAGCATTGTATACCCAACCTTTGACAGCCAGGCTAACATCGCGACGGCGCCAGAAGTGGCTCAAGTTGATGTATGCCACCCTAGCCTTCATTATACGGTTGGAAATCTCATCCGTCACCCCTCCGCCAGCACTCACACTACTACCCAGATACACAAACTTATCAACAACTCCAAGCCGTTCACCAGCAAGATTGACTGCAGACTCCCACCAATCTTGTAACAATACTCGGCTCTTAGACGGCGCAAAGCGCATACCATACTTACAGACACTGATCACCAACTGATTAAGTGCGACTTGGGCAGCCTGCATGCTATCGCACAGTAAGACGATATCGTCTGTATACTCGAGGTCGAAAAGTCTGTCTCCAGGTAGCAGATCTACGCCACCTTCATGCGCATCCTTCAGAGCTGACTCCAGAATGTCATCGATGACAAAGTTAAAGGGAAATGGGGAGATTGGGCAAACCCTGTCTAACCTCACTGTTGGTTGGGAACAGTGATGATAGTTGGCTGTATGCCCTCACTCTACCTGAGGTGTTTCTGTATAAGGCTTTCAAGATGTTAACAAATTTCTCAGGTACACGTCTCTCTAACAGACAGTTCCGGAGCACAGCTCTGTCCAACGAATCGAAGCCAGCCCTAATATCAAGAAACACAACGATCGTTAGCCTGCAGTACGTGTGGCTAACTTATCTTAGGTATGGGGCCAGCTGTTGATCAAAGTCTGCTGCAGCCTGTTGAAAATGCTTTTCGTGATGCGTTCGTCAAGCCGCTGAAACATATAGAAGCACTGACTTGACATTAGTGTTGAAGATTCGGACCTTGTTATTTTTGTTAAGTTTTGAAGATCTGTACACTAACGAAAGTCCGTCATCCTTTTCTTTTGCTTGTATTGACATCCTCATCTGCGCCAACTTGTAGCTGACATGATGCTGTTCAAGTCAGATAAGTGAAACAAGTGACTTCCTTAAAATTTCCCCCGTTGGTAGTGAACGATGCTTGTTACCGTCACTGTTGTACATCTCCATCACTTCTGTCTCCTTTGTTTTCACTTGACATATTGTCTTTGCTGCCTCTTCTGTCAGCTTCTCGTTTTTCCCCTGTAGCTTTTCGAGTTTATTTGATATTAGATATAAATCATCCGTGAATTACGGGTTTTTTAGGGTCTTTTCGTCGATCCAATGTATGCATATATCATTGTCTTTTGCGTAATCTAGCCCACAATAATCAATATCATTAATGTTAAGGGTGATTAAATCCAAATGTGGGATCAAAATCCAAAAATTCTTCGACTGCTCATTTGGGCCAGTGGAGTAAGGTTATCTAGACTACGTAGCTAGGGGTCCTCGAGACACTAAGAACTAATAGATAGCGACTTAGTGGCATAACTCAAATGTGTAGATGCATTCACTGTCTATAAACCTCTAGGTCCATCAAATTTTTATTATTATCTATTTATCATTATAATTCCTTTGGGTTCTGAGTGGAACATAGGGCTTCAACAGCGCATCTTCACTGTACTGTTCTCTGAGGTTCTCTTGAGCAGGTCTCACGACTGCCCATAGTGTCTCATCTCTTAATACATTCTCCTCAATATCACTCAGACGTCCCACCCTGGGTTCCACTTGAGTGATGATGTGGTGCGTGATTTCACCCAACTCTCCCCTCAGCGTGTGTCTGATCCATCTATACTTTCTTCAGGATATTTCTTGAGCAATAAGTTCTTGATTGCTTTGTTATCAGAGTTTCTGGAAGCTAATCCTTTCTGGCAACCAAAGGCAGCATCTGACAAAAGTCTTCAGTAGCCTGTTGGAAGTACTTTTCATGACGCGCGCTGGCCAAGTTTCTTAGCCATAAAGAAGAACTGACTTAACATCGGTATTGAAAATCCGAATCTTGTTCTTTATGCCGACTGCAGAAGATTTTCAAACTGATTTCATCAGAGTAATGTAGAGACATGTACCTTACCTTTCCTATTCATATTGTGACATCTTCATCCGTGCTATCGATATTGTTTAGCGCTTGATTTTGTTGTTTTGTTTGATATCTTAATCACCTCCGTCTTCTCTATGTTTACTTGAAACCATGTTTTTTTTGGCTTCATATGTTAACTTTTGTTGGTTTTTTTCTGTAAGTCTTCGAGTTGATGTGATATTAGACTTTAATCCAGATCATTTAGAGTCCCTTTTGTTGATTCCGACACAATCCTGTCTTCGTGCTCCCATTCACATTTTCCTGCATAGTTCAATCCGCCGTAGTTAGGAAGTTTATCGGTGATAATAGTCACCTGTATTCACTCCAAATGCTTCGCTGAGTTTTCCCGTTGTGGATAACCTAACCTGTAACATTGTCATAAAGCTATTTGAATGAGGTCAATAAACATTTGTGGTAATCCATTGTGTTGAATTAGTTTTCAAATTACTTCGCAGTAAATGCTGTTGAAAGCCTTTACAAAGTCGATGAAGTTAAGACAGGTTTGACTGCCATTCTATACTCTGATCAGTATATGATTTACTTTTCCTGAATCCATTTTGTTCCGATCAGAATTCTGCTTCCAGTGTCTCTTTTAACCTCTCCAGGACGACACTAAGTAATATTTTGCTTGACCTTGCACCAATAATGATAATGAAGCTTTATTTTTCAGGTAATATTTGAACGCATAGTACAGAAATTTTCAGCGTATTTAGTTCCAAGATATTTCCTCTTCATTCAGGATTTACATGTAAAGTAATAATCTGACATAATGTGACATAGTGTTGCAGCACATGAAGACTGAACCAAATCTGTATTTTTTTTCTTAATTTGCTTCAAGAATTCCACAGCAATCAGTTGGTAGCTGATTAGATATGTGCGTGAGTTCATGCACTGGTCACAGCATGATTTAAACAATAAGAAATGCAGAAAACAGTTTAGGCATTTTGATGGGTGAAAATTCTTGCAGCTGGGTGATTAAAACAGGCTTCTAATGAAAAGAGCATATCATCTATAATATACTTATTTTCTGTCGTGTTCATTATTATATTATTGCCTCCTTTAGTTCCTAGAGGAACATAAAACTTCACTCATATGTCTGTATAACGTTCGGTTCTCCGCCAACGTTATCACCTGGCTCTACGTCTGCTCAAATGCTTTGATCTCTTCTTCACATAACCTCCTCCATTTTACCCTCACACTGATGACCAACTCGCCGATTCCCATTCGGGTTCCACTTGAGTGATGGCCTGGCGTGTGGTGTCATTTGATGGTTTCTTTTCTCAGAGTATGGCCAATCCACCCCCATTTCTTCCCGCATATTTGTTTCACAGTTGGTTCGCTCGCAGAGATCCATCCGTGTTGCTGATCTTTTCTGGCCATCTGATCTTAAGTATTGAGCGAAGACAGCTGTTGATGAAGGTCTGTAGTTTGTTCGAAGTGCTCTTCATAGTAAGTAGCACTGACTTCACATTGGAGTTGGAAATCCGGATCTTAATTTTCATGCTGAGTGCTGTTAATCTCCACACAGACTTGAGAGTAATGAAAGCTTGCCTTTCTTTTCCCATTTCGCTTCGATATTCTCGTCAGTTGCGTCGGTCTGTAGTTGAAATGATGCTTCCCAGGTAGTTAAAGAAGGTTGCTTCTTTCACATTTCTCCCATTTGTGCTGATTGTTGTCTGTTCTTGTTGCTTCTGTTGATGAAGGCCAAGGATCTTCATCTCCTCGCTTTTCTCTATGTTCACCTGAAGGCCTATCTTCTCCGGATGCTTCTTTTGTCAACTTGTTGGGAAATCAGACAAATATCATCAGCGAAGTCCAGATCCTGCAAGTTTTTGTGTGGGTCCATTTTATGCCTGTTTCATAGCTGCCGGCTGTCTGTCGCATTATCCAGTCTACCGCATTCGGGAAAATCATTGGAGATAGTAGGCAGCCAGCGGGTCTTACTCCCGTCCTCAATTCGATGGATTCCGCGAGTTTCCCCTTGTGGATTACTTGGCATTCAGCACTGTTGGATCATTCGATCATAGATGTCTGTGATCTCTTTCTCACGTTAGGTGGTTTAATAAGGTAAGTAATGCTGACGTTAGGCGTAGAGTGTTGGGCAGAGAGGGAAAATCAATCGAGGAGGCTATAAAGTTGCATAGATTGAGATGGGTAGGTCACGTGCTGCGCATGCCTAACCACCGCCTCCCCCGACGAACATTACTAGCTGATATAGGTGCAGGTTGGAAAAGAGCCAGTGGTGGCCAAACAAAAACATGGCATCAATCCATGAAATCCTTGACAGTTAAACTGAGTCAGGTAGGGAGATGCAGACTCCCGGGTTGGGGCCCTCGGGACTGACTCTAGGAATCAATGGCTGGAGACAATAGGTAACATGGCTCAAAGTCGTTGTCAATGGTGCAGATGTATTCAGTCTCTGTAATCTTTCATATTCCTTTCTACCATTACCCATTCTGTTTCACTCTTATACTTGTCAAACTCTATTGATTCTCTTCACTCATCTTCTTGTCTACCTCTGTGTGCTATTTGGAACGTGGCAACTCGAACTGCTGCACTTGGGTGCCAAGTTCTATGTTGAATCCAGACAGACTGTTGGATGAGATGTATAATTGTCGATGGGACCCCGTAGTAGCGAAGTAGTTGCCAAATCACCTCTCGATCGACGCTGTCGAAGGCCTTGTCAAAGTCAATGAAGTTGAGATATAGAGCTGACTGCCATTCCAAGCTTTGTTCAATGATGATCCGTAGAGTGGCGATTTGATCGATGCATGACTTGTTTCTCCTGAGTCCAGCCTATTCCAGTCTAAATTCTTCATCCAGTGCGTTCTTGATTCTCTCGATGATGCGGCTTAGTACTTTGCTTTGGATAGACCGGAACATAATTCCTCGCCAGTTCTTGCACTGACCTAAGTCCCCTTTCTTTGGCAGTTTGAATAGGTGGCCTTACTTCCAATCCGCAGTTACCTTACCCAGTAGTGGTGTCATCAAGTCCACTAGTGTCTCGAGGTCCATTTTCAATGCCTCTGCTATGATCCCGTCTGGTCCTGCTGCTTTTCCAGTTTTCAGCATCTTGATTGCCTTCATGATATCTGTTCTCATCAGTGGCTTGATGCCCACTGGTGGTAGTTCTGCTTCCGCTGTTGGTATTATTGTGTGCGTTGTAGGTTGCGGTCGATTTAGAAGTCTTTTGAAGTGTTCAGCCCAGTGTTTCTCTTCCTCCACCTCCCTCGTGATTGACTTTCCATTGTCATCCCTCACTGGCTTAATTTGTGTTGGTCTCTTCCCCGATAGGAATCTAGTTGTTTGGTAGGTTGTTGCGAGGTCTCCTTTGCCTGCAGTTTGTTCTGCTTCATTTATCATAGCTTCATAATATTTTTCTTTGTCCTCCCTGGCACTCTTCTTTATTCTTTTGTTCAGTGTATTGTAGCTTGCATTCAACTGATGTTTATGTTGCTCGTCGATGCACTGGATAATCTTTTGTTTCAACTTCCTTCTCTCTCCTATTAGTCCCCATGTGTCCGTAGTCATCCAGTGTTTGCCCTGTCTCTTCTTTCTGCCTAGAACTTCCATGCAGGTTTGACTCCACACCGCTTTCAGACTATTCCAGTGCTTTTCAAAGCTGGTCTCTTCGCTAGTTTTGATTTATGTCTCCGCCTTTTTCCTTGTGATTGCAGTGAAGTGTCTTTTGTATCCTGATCCTTCCGTTTTTGAGTATTGAGCTTGGTTTGTGGTCTGTCTGCAGCTCCTGTTTCTTTGAAAGCTCTCAATTTGATTTGAAGTGTTCCTCGTACGAGATAGTGGTCTGAGCCCAACGTCTGCTCCTCTTCTTACTTTTGTGTCCAGTAGGCTGCGCCTTCACTTCCTTGAGCACCATTGCGATGAAGTCAATTTGGTTTCTGCTTCGCCCATCTGGTGACACCTATGTAGCCTTGTGGATATCCTTGTGTTTGTATACGCTGCCACCAATCACTAGTTCATTGAAGGCGCAGAAGTCGGCGAAGAGTTCTCTATTTTCATTCATTTCTCCTTGAGCTTCTCTATTTTTGTATTTTTGATTACAGCTTGATTCCACGCTGTATTTTTGATACAAGTATGGAATTTTCAGCATGGATATCGGTAGCCCAAATTTTGCAGGCCGACAATAGATATCAGGTGTGCGTCGGCAGGGGATCGAACCCCGGACTATGTGCATGGTCGACGAGAGTACTAACCACTTGCTACCGATGCTACCCATGATGAGTTCCCTTCCTGTGTTGTCTGGTCCCAGTTTGACGTTCTTGTCTCCCATTAGTGTTTTAATGTCACCATCTGGAGTATTGTACATTGTTGCCTGTAGTTGTCTGTAGAATTCTTTCTTTTCGAGGTCTGCGTTGTTTGTGGGTGCATCGCATTGTATAAATTGTCACTATATTTCCCTTTGAGTTGAATCTGGCGGTCATTATCCTGGACGAGATCGTCTCCCGTTGTATCAGGGCCTTCGTTGCCATTGGTGCCATCATGTTAGCCACACCCTCAGTGTGCTTGTGGTTGTCTTCTGGGAGACCGGAGGATATCACTCACTCTCCAGTCGAAAATTGTATGAGTCTACTCCCATTCCATCTCCTTTCGCATATTCCCAGTACTTCAATATCCTATGTCTTCATCTCATTTGTAATCTGGGCAGCTTTGCCAGTGTCATACATAGTCCGAACGTACCATGTCTCCACAAATACTTATTTCGTCACAAGGAGACTCATCATACTGATGTTTCTGTAGCGGTTTTTTGAAGGGGTGGGGTTGCTAGCCTCACGTCCAAGAAAGGAGCTGTTACATTAATATGTGGGTTACAGAGGAGCGACTTTTTGGGCTGCTCCTTTTAGAATTAGAAAAGCAAGAAATAAAGCAATCAGAACAACAATAAAAAATCACACCAGAAAAGGCGGCGATAACAACTACAAAAACCGTAATATTAATGTCATTGTCAAATACAGTTAACAAAAATGATATCAAAACCACAGAACCGCTGACTTGGGCATGTAAATCCAATGATACATATAATTATTGATATTAGTTAGATTTTAACAGTCACAAAACGGCAAACAGTTAGTTATAAGTATTAGTAGTCAACAAAATTATATCTACAGGATCAGTGTTCTAAAGTAAACCAATAACAGGAAAATTCTACCACTTCCTGGCTAAAAACACTAGGGGAATGAGTGTAACTAAGCAAATGTAACACAAATCGCAAAGATTTTAGTCAGCACCATGAAGAAGTAGGTACATGTCACTGATATATGTATACATATATATATATATGCGTCGGTGGCACAGCGGTTAGGATGCTTGCCGACCATGCACATGGTCCGGGGTTCGATCCCCGGCCGCCAACGCACTCCTTTACCTCGCTAAGCCAGAAATAATCCTGGTAAAGAGGAAAGGTTGGGCATGGGGTTAGCAACCCCATCTTGTAAAAATAAACACTGCTAGAGAAACTTCAATCCACTAGCTTGGAGCCCTATGTTCCACTGGGAACATATATATATATATATATATATAGTGAAAACATTCAGACAATTAGAAAAAAATTGAGCAAAGAGTATCCTTTTCGATAATTTCCTACCATACTTTTATTTATTTTTACTAGCTATCTTTATGCGCGTTATATGGTGTAAAATCTTGAACTCCTTCAATTTTGTGTAGAGCTGTAAGTTGAAAACTCAGCAAGGATCACTGATTAAAGTAACATAAGTTTAAATGGGTTGACAAAAAGTGGCATGTGTGTCTATCTGGTTACTTACCCCTCCGCTTAGGATTGATGCTTGCTAGTGTTGGATAATTTCCTAGCCCCTTTTTTTCTCAATTAACCAACCATACCAACATCTGTCGAACTTTTAATCTTATCACAATACTGATATTTATAGCTCAATAGATGTTGATTTCACCATAAAATGTTAAATTCTTGAATATTTTGAAGCATGAAGAGAACAGTTTACATATTTTGTCGGTAATTATCGTCATCAAGTGTTATTGAGCAATTCGTGAAAGGATTCAGAAAATGGTTAATACAAATCATCAGTAGTTTTAATTTATAATTCATTTTACTATGCATACAAGAAACCGCCGACATGTCAACCTGAGACCGAGCACTTTTGTCAAATCAATCGACGGGAAAATCTAAAATTAAATTAAATAATTGATATATGACCCGTTGCACAAGAGATGGCCCTAGTGGATAACGCTTTGGTGTTTGAAACTATGGGCACTGGGTTTGAGCCTCGGTGGGAACATCATCACTCACTGCGGAATGCAGGTACATGCAGATGACGAGTTCCAAATGGGACGAAGTGCCCGTTATCCTGGATTCCACTGCTATTTACCATCCATCAATTAACTTCTATGTGTACATCAGTTTTTGGCATATTTTAAAAGAAAAGTTTGGGTGTATTTCAGAAATGTTTGTAATCTTACCACTTAATTAGACAGAGATACTGAAATAGTTGGATGGTTTTTGTATGCCATAATTGTGAAGATGTTGACGGTAGTTATACCTGCAGATTGGTACTGTTAACTAACCTCAATATCGTACATCATATTGAGCCCTTATGGCTTTTTTGTAGTTGGTTTTTAAATGATAGAATATACAGAAGTCTATTCCTTGTCCATCTTTGTTGTTCTTGTTAATCTCGGATAGTATTCTAAACCGTCATCATACAAGTTACATAGCGCATACATCCTACTATCAAATATCTAAGATAAGGGATGAAAAAAAACTCAAACTAATGAATAAGAAAAAACTTCTTTATCGCGAAATAAGCAGAAGTGAGGTTGCATAGGCCATTAGATTCCATCACAGTGGTTGAATTAATCAGTGTTGTTACTTAATAACCCCAACCACTTGCGATTGCATACAGTTTTTATTGAGCCACACCTATTGTATGGCTATGAGGGTTAGTGATACTACATGTTTGTCGAAACCTCAGTAGATGAATCGAAGTTTGAACTCATGATTCAGTGATATAAGTATAAAACTTATGGTCTTCCTACTAGGAAGCTAATCGACAAACTCACACGACTTTGTCAAACAGAAGCAAGATTCATACATTTGGTTCCCTTGATAAATTTCGATAAAGAAAGGAAGACGGAATTTGCAGTATAAAATGATATCATTCTATTTCACAAACCATCGGATTTTCAACAGTCGATTTTTAAAAAAATCATATAATTCCAAAATATTTATGCATACGTACTCCTATTACATCAAGAAAAATCACATCAGCAGGTGAACTTGTCAGTAGATTATGTCTGAGAGAAGAACTACATCGAATTATTGGGAAACTGAATAATATACGAAATGAAATCGAAGAACTCAAACACAAACTCAAAGGTATGGTCAATGACAAAGAGAATCATCATTAAGAAAATCAAAAACTACACAAATCCAAAAATTCAACAAACTAATGGAAGAAAAAAACACAATAAATGAAATTGACGTCAACGTTTTATCCTCTATTGACGGAACGAAATGGTTGTTCAACCTCTCATCAAGGGAACTAAGCTCTAGTGAAATAAAAGTACTTGAGAAAGGACTAAATTTCAATGTGACAGTTAGTAAATTAAAACAGAGGATGTCATTCCTAACATAGAAGTAACATTAGGTTCAATAGATAAGACGACAGCAGAAGAGGTTTGAGCACAATGTGCATTAACCCTGAGAAATCAAAAGAAAGCAAAATCAAACTTAACAAAATCGGAAAGAGAAGCTCTAGTTAGTCCAAAACAGGATAAAAATATTGTCATCGCAAAATCTGACAAAGGATGAATCATGATTCAGTGGTTAGTAGTTGAGGGAGCCTAGACCGATAAGCTATAATGATTGAATGCTGAGATGGATCGTTTTGTAACTTGAAGTTCCTGAACCCTAGTGAGTTCATGATGCTAAATAGTCTTAAACAAAGAGGAAATATCTGTTCAGCACACCCTAGTGTCCCATGGTTCTCTAACTAACGTAAGTTAGAGGTCTGACTTGAAATAAAACCTCTAAGTTATACTTATTATCATGGTGTAAATGTAAGCTTACTAGAAAGAATGGAAACTTCACTAAATGTTCAGTCGGAAAGTGTACTCTAACTTGATAACTTAATTTTATCCATTTAAATTTAAAAACAGGTATCCATTGAGATTCTTAATTATCATTTCAAAAGTGTTAATCACAGAATAGTATTATACACTAGTAATTGAATGGTTTTATTACTGCTTATCACAACTATACGTTTATGTAAGTTGTTTTAGAATAATACATAAAAATGAACAGAATTGTTTTCAATTACATCTCATCAGGGTTTCATGCTGATATATGTAAGTTTATAATTTTAAATATAAACCATTCGTGAAGATTTGTTAATAGGATGATAAGATTTTGTATATAAATTGTGCAATTAGTCATTATTATTATTATTATAATTGCACTTATACGCATGATGAAAAATGTAGTGATTCGCAATTATAAGAATAGTGAAAAACAGTGTGATTTTTCCAAATAAATGTTCGAACAGACGTGTAACGGCAGAACACTAGAGTATTTCCCAACGAATTTGTTCATTTACATCTGCTCAAATGCCTTCATCTCCTCTCCACGTCACCTCCATGTTACCCTCCCAATGACAACCAACACACTGCTTCCCATTTGGGTTCCACTTGAGTGATGGCCTGATGTGTGGTGTCACTTGGTGGTTTGTTTTCTTAGAATATGGCCAATCCACCTCCATTTATTTCTGCATATTTGTTTCACAGTTGGTTGCTGGTTGGCTCGCTCCCAGAGATCCATCTGTGTTGCTGATCTTTTCTGGTCATCTGATTTTGAGTAATGAGTGAAGACACCTGTTGATGAAAGTCTGTATTTTGTTTGAAGTGCCTTTCTTGACCATTTATCTCCTTTGTATACTGCCCATACTATTGCCAAACATTCTTTTTCTATCATTGAATACTTCTGTTCTGTGTGTGTTAAGACACGACTGGCGTATTCGACAACTTTTTCACCCTGTCTAAGTACTGCTCTTATGCCATAGTCACTCGCATCTGTACACATTGTGAACTGGCAGGCAGTTTTAGTGTAATTTTCTGGTGGTCCAAAAGCCGTTTAATACTGTCGAATATCTTCTGGGAATCTTCTGCCCAGACAAACTTCGACTCGCCTGATAGCCTTTAAAGGGGGGGCTACTATGTCGTTGAAGTTTTTCACGAATCGACTATAAAACGCTACGCTCCTCAGGAACTGTCTTAGCTTCGTCTTGGAACTCGGGGCCATAGTGGTCTTTATTGACAAGATTTCATCCGAAAGCGGTTTTATCTTACCATTGCTTACTTTATGACCACAAAGCGTAATACTCCGTTTGGCTATCTAAAACTGTATTTTTTGATACGCAGTCCGAACTCTTCGATGCGTTTTAATTCGGCTCGATATAGTTCACATGGTCGCTTTCATTCTGACCTTAGATGAGGAGATCATCACCGTATACCTATACATCCTTCAAGTTTCTAAGTAACAGTGTCATAAGTCGTCTGAAGGTAACCGGTGCACCTGATAGTCCAAATGGCATGCGTGTAAACTGGCACTGCTTCTGTCCTACAATGAACGCCGTCTTATCTCTGTCACTCTGTTTTATCGGTATCTGCCAATATCCTGACATGTGCTCAAGTACTGTAAACAATTTCGCACTTTGTAGACGGTCCAAGGTCTCTGCTACAGTTGGCATGGCACATGGTCTGAGCTCTGTCATGCTGTTTAGCTGTCGGAAATCGATGCAGAATCTGTACTTCCCGTTTGCCTTCTTCACTAAAAGAACTGGAGAGTTATATGGACTGTCAGCTACTTCAATAATATCATCCTGTAAAATTTCCTTCATTGGTCCCTTGACTTCACCCTCCAAATGATGTGGGACTCTTCGTGTTGTGAATGGTGCCATCTTGCGACTGCTTAGTGGGATTTTATTTCCACCTTATCACAATAACCGTGTGCGTCGGTGGCATAGCGGTGAGGACGTTCGCCGACCATGCACATGGTCCGGGATTCGATCCCCGGCCGCCAACGCATTCCTTTACCTCGCTAAGCCAGAAATAATCCTGGTAAAGAGGAAAGGTTGGGCATGGGTTAGCAACCCCATCTTGTAAAAATAAACACTGCTAGAGAAACTTCAAGCCACTAGCTTGAAGCACAATGTTCCACTGGGAACATGAAGGAAAAAAAACAATAACCGTTGGGGTTCCCATCTCTGATGAACAGATCCTTTAACTAACGCAGTCATATTCTGTGTTTTCGACGCCGTAATGCCTGCTCTCTCGCTTGTCTCATAAATACCGATAGGTCTGTACTTCATTATCACTACCCTCTCTTTCGTGTTAATTACCACACCAATATCTCGCAGAAAATCGGCGCCAACTATTGGTCGCCTTAACCTGGATACAAAAATGAACGGGAAAATAACTTCGCCACCGCTTATAAAAACCCTACAGTTGAACGTGATGGCGATGCGTGGCGCCTGTCCACCTGTCGTCTGAACTGTTGATGATCCTGGTCTGACGCTATGACATAGCTATATCTATCAGAAATACGACTTCTCGGCTAATTAGTTGGAATTTAGAATACATTGCCCCCCTCTAACTAGCCCCCACTACTTGTAGTCTGACAGAAGAGAAAGAACACGCATTATACTGTATGAAATCTTTTCTTCTCCTTCTTTCTGGGCATCGCATCCTCCAGGGCCCTGTTTTGCCACATTCAAAACACAAGTCTTTCCGGGCACTCATTCGTAGTGCTGCTGCTTCACGTTGCAAATCTTCCACTTTCTGTTCCTCTTCATTCAATTTTGGTTTCTCTGTTGCTTCTAGCGTTGTGCTCAGCAACTTCCTGGTCACCTTCTCTAGCCCACCGATTTCCATGTATTGTGCAGCGTTAACCAGTTGTAGTTGGCGAGAAATGTGTTCTGGGACACTTGATGAACCGGGACGCCAATAACTGCGACTCCGACCCTCCATCCAATGTGGAGAGTACACGACATAGTAAATTGTCAACTTCAATACCAACACTAGCGGGTCTCCGGCCGGTTCCAGCTTCGCGACATGGAACTCCTGCATTGCCAGCTGCCTGTCCGTTGGGCTGCCAATAATCATTTAGTCACCAGCTTCCAGGTCTCCGTCCTACCTGACCGCTCCACTCTGTCGTAGGCCACCTTTGTTCGACCTCACAGCATCGTCCCCAGCACGACTGTCTTCGCTGCCATATCCTTGACGCACACAGACTCGGCGACGATCTCAAAGTCCCACAAGAAGCTCCTGACTCCTCCTTCCTCTTCATTGTCTGAAGGCAGCGTTACCATTTGAAACGGTAGAAGGCTTATACTTGGTAAAGGAATGTTTGTTTGGAAATCGGTATATCTATATAGCTAAGTTATGTATACCGTATCTTCAAAGCGCCATTAGCACAGATCTTCGTGCTGTGGTACTTCTATACTTCATATTTTGCTTCTTTTAGTTCCTCTAACATATCCCATGTGTCTTTCATGTATCATTTGCCTTTTCTGAAATCAAATCTGCCACCCTCTTCTTTGACTTTTATTGCCTGTGAAAGTCTCTTTATATACTACTGTTAAGTCTTATCAGTAGCACTTGCCACATCTGTAATTCCCTGACTATATGGTCTCCCGAAACTGTACAAATTGAACGTTCCGCTATGTCTAATCTTTGATATGACAAATTCACCATATTATGCTACTACCGAATGGCTCGCAGACATCCTATTGCTTATCAGAAATAATCTCTGTCAGTATAGTGTTTCAGATTGATTTAAATTCTTCGATTCAATAAGTGATGTCAATGTATCCAGGATGAAAATGATATCTATGGATGTTACATCCCTTTTCACTAATGTTCCTCTCACTGAAACTATTCGCTTTATATGCAAATTCACCGAGGATAATAATCTGGACGTTGGTATTCTGACCACCACTCAAACGAACTAGTATTTAGATGAACTTTCAATGTCCCGTTCAAGTTCAATAACACCCTCTATAGACAAAGAGATGGAGTTGCAATGAGGTCTCCATTAGATCCTTTACTTGCAGACTGCTTCTTGACAAGTTTAGAGAGTAGTTTGTGACGACCCACTATCGATAGTTTTCATATGTACCAAAGATATGTGAATGATACTTTTATCACATGTGACGAAAATCCTAACATCGAAATGATAACGAAGAAGTTCAGCAACTGCCATCATACTATCCAGTTCACGTCGGAATCAGAAAAATACTCGGAATTTCATTTTTTTTTTTGAATGTCTTACTAAAAATGAGATTTGACAGTTCTCTTCAAAAAATCAATAAACAGGAAATCAACATGGAATGGTGAATGCATGAGTTTTCACAGATTCTCTCCTTATCCTCAAGAATAAGAAGAATATGTACAAGTGATACAATTGATGGTGAACTGGAGAGACTCAGACAAGTCCTCACGGAAAGCTGATATCCCTCAAGATTCGTCGAGAAAAACATGAATGTAAAATAAAAGCCCTAAAGAACGCAGACAGTACCGAGGAAACTGTTATTCATGCATGTTTAATTTAAAGGTGATACCGCAGCTGAGATTCTGAAAAACCGTTTGTCTAGATCACTAAGAAAAGCATCCTTCTCAGCCGACCTACAGATTAGTTTTCACAGCTGACAAATGATCAATGGATGTGTGAAGGATAAACTGCCGCTTTGGGCCAATTCAACGTGTGTGTATAAATTCACTTGTTCCTGTGGAGCTAGTTCTATTAGCCACACAAAGAGCACACTTCCCAAACGCATCTCTGATCATCATCTGGCATGGTAAGCAGAAGGACAGTGCAAGACAGTTACTAGCTCAATTCTCGAGCACTTTATGAACTGAAGCCACACAGCTCCACCAGAGTCGCCCTTCAAGATTATCTACAAGGGGCATTTGTGTGTGCCGCAGGCTATGGAAATTCGTCAATACAAGCCCGAACTCTCACTACAAAAAACGTTTGTCCAGTCTCTTATTCAGCCGTGGTCTTAACCTCTTCATTAATCGTTCCCTGTAATTTTTAATGATTGGCTTACTTCTACTTTTATTAATAATTAATTCGCTCTCATATCACTGTCATATGTCCCTTTTTTAAATTTTCTCAGTTTCTTTACACCTTAAAATGGACACTCAACTACTTTTCTTCTCACTCAATAACAATTTCAACCCTATCGTATTTGTAACCCTTTCTTCCTTTGTACTGTTGAGTATTACGTAATTTATGACTTTCATTTTAACTTTTAAAGCCACTTCTGAGTAATTATTTTTCTTCTTTTTTATGATTATAGCTTGATTCCACACAGTATTTTTGGTAAAAGTATGGAATTTTCAGCATGTGATATCGGTAGCCCAAATTTTTCAGGCCAACAATTGATATCAGGTGTGCGTGGACAGGAGATCGAACCCCGGACCATGTGCATGATCGGCGAGAGTCCTGACCGCTATGTCACCGACGCATATGTCAGTTATGTCATCCCCGCATACAACTGAGTAATGGACTGCTACTCATTTTTGGTAAATATAAACACGACTGTACAGTCTCGGAAAATGATTTTGTCGATAAAGAAAATTTTATTCGCTGAAATGTCTTTTATTTTTTTTGATTTTCCTAGGTTTGTTCCTTGTGAACTGAGTTCGGCCTTCAAAGGAATATGCATTTTAAAATTTTACTTACTGTAATGATAAAGCTGGTCACCATCGTAGTTATATTTATCAAATCTCTCCTGTTGTTTCTTGTAAACCTGAATGACTAAAGAATTACACCTTGGACTCCTACATACTATACTAGTAAGTACCTGATATATTCTAGTCTTTGGACATTTCTATAGGGAAACCATTAAGTTACTTCTTTCTGTCTAGTCACAAATTTGAGACAGCCTGTGCAACTTTAGAGTGGCTATTGAGTTTGATAACTGACAACTTGAAAGTTATTTAACTGTCTGTCATGCACCTAACCAATGTGCCATCCTCATCTCCTAGGTGATCTTCTCATTTACTGTTGTCTTTTTCGAGCGTACATCTTTCATAAGCTTTGCTTAGTTAATCACCACTACTTTGCAGTTAATGTTTAATTTTACTGGTAAATGCAGAAAACAAAATCTATTAGTGTATGCCATGTGTAATTTTTTAGTAGACTACTCACAATTTTATCAGTAACATATTGAAAAACTTCAAATAAGAAGTTAAATTTTAAAAACTCAAGCTGATTGCTTCTTTTTTTCACACACATGTAAGCCTAATGTGATTTTGTACAGAGTTTGGTCTACCAGTTTGTCTCTACAGCAAAACACACTGTCGATACCGAATCATATGACTTATTGACGTTTAAACCATCTTCAATATTTCCTATAGGAACTGTCAGAAGTAATACATTTTAACATGCTGAGGCTCTAGTGTGTGTAATGTTACCCCCACCCCACCCCCATGTATATGGAAATATTGTCCCATCTACCCTACTTCAATGATCCTTATCTGATTATCTTAATTATCAATGTATTTGATATCAATTTCTCAATAAATATACAGAGGGAAATGGTCTGGACAAATTGTGAAATGACCACTAAATTACATCACTCATCAGACAAATGACTCAGTGCAATCCCAGTAGGAAGTGATGAGTTTAATGTGGTTTTTAGGATAACACGCAGAAGATCATATGAAGAGGAGATGGAAGTTTATGGGCAATCGTGTGGCCACCTGAAAACAGACTCTAGAGAACAGTGTGAAATGGCATTATGCTGTTGAAACCCTACGGTCTACTCTGAATAATATTAGTATCAATTAATCTCTTCCTTACTTTGCACCCCACATTATTTTGTTTGACTTATCTTCCTTTTTATTTGCATATAAAAATTGTAGACTGACAAAAGCAGATGTGTAATCAGATTGCTCAAAATATTTATTAATATTGCGCAAATACTTCATCCGTCTTTTGACATATACTTCTTTCCAAGTTTATTATTAAAAAGATTAAATTATTCTCCTATTTCGATATAGCGAAAACGCTAGCCAATATCAGAGGTCAGTATGTGTCTTTACTCCCCATTGGATCACAACGTTCCAGTAGGACTTCAGGCAACTACAACCTGTAGGGAGTCACTAGTGAGCACTAGGTTAGTTTTCAGAGATTTGACTGACCTCAATTTTGTTCATCTAATGGACCACTGGAAACTCTATCAGGGAGCAGAGAAGAACTGTTTCATCCCTATGTGAGACTCTCCACCATTATACTCCCATGACCTTGTCAGAGATCGAAATCAGGACTTTCAGGTTACAAAGCGAACCCACATACCATTGAGTCACTCGAGCGGAATCCAATGACCCACCACTTCTAACTTCTACCAATTCGCGATATAGCACAACTGCCATACGATGTCATCGGTGAATATCTATCCTCTCGTCCAACTTTGTGGACCCCAATGACTAGGACTGGTAAAGAGTCCAAACTAAGAATTAAATAGCTGTTTAATGGTCCTCTAACCGAAGTTAATTCGCAATCAAACTTGAAATTATGAAATCCCTTCAAACGAACACTTGAATATTCTCTTATTTGCTTAACTTATTTTGTATTGCTCATTGATTGATTTATATTTTGCTGAAACCCTTCTTCTCTGTATGCTCTGTTAGAACAGCATCACTCGCCAGGGGATACATGTTCATTCAGATGACGTGACCACAGCAGTTTCCACTGCTAGACATTTTTAACTGAATAATCCTTTAAACTCTAATTTATCCATTTTAAAACATTTGACTCAAACAAAAAGGTAATGAGATGTCTACTTTATTTCCGTTGAATTCAACAAAGTCTGCGTATGCACACTATCAGTGATTAGTGAAAACATTTTTGAATTTAAAATGAAATCCATTAAATCCTTATAAACTAACACTTGAAAATTAATCTAATGCTTATTGGTGATTTCGCAAAAAATAAGCAGGAAGAAATGGAGGTGGATCGGCCATACTCTGAGGAAACCATCGATTGATTGGATTGGATTGAATTTTGAACTCCAATGTGAAGTCAGGGCTACTTTATTAACCAGAGACTTGGCGCGTCATAAAGAGCATATCAAACAAACTACACACCTTCATCAACAGCTGCCTTCGCTCAGTACTCAAGATCAGATGGCCAAAAAAGATCAGCAACAGGGATCTCTGGGAGCAAACCAACCAGGAACCAATTGTGCAACAAATAAGCAGGAAGAAATAAAGGTGGATTGACCATACTCTGAGGAAATAAACCATCAAGTGACATCACTAGACAAGCCATCGCTCGAGTAGAACTCGAATGGGAAGCGGCGGGTCGGTCGTCAGTGCAAGGGTGACTTGGAGGAGGTGAAAGCATGTGGGCATACATGGAGCCAGGTGAAAACTTTAGCAGAGAATCGAACGCAATGGAGACGTGCAGCTGAAGCCCTATGTTCCTCTAGGAATTAAAGGAAATAATAATAATGACTAGTGATTGACTTCATGATGAAATTACGTGGAGTTCTCCAGTGAGAAGTTATGATAACTGAAGTTCACCAGGTGTGATGTGAAGACAAATACTCGTCGATGAAATTGGCTGGTGCTGGTTTCTAAAAATTGCGACTGAAGAGAATTTAGTATTCGTGGGCCAGTCATTCGATCTCACCTCGGTCATGGGTGTCTGCATTGTTGAAGAGTCTCTGGCTAGGACGAAACTTCTGTCTATTGTGCTCCTCAGGGGGTTTTAAGCGGTTCTCTGACTGGTATCAATACGCAATCAAATCAGTTATAAATTCCTACGAACTAACAATACTTGAATATTCAAACAGATTACTAAAACAGCTACTAGTATTACTAATACTAACAGTATTATTATTATCAGTGATTATGTAATAATTTTAACAATCTGACTGAAATTATGTTTTGTTTTGTTTTTTATGATAAAAAATAAGCTCGACTATGGAAGACGACTGCTACCTGCCTACTACTGTACTTTACAACAACAACAACGGTGTAGGTATTCATTGACATCTGTGTTTTAAAAATATGCGTGTATTATGTATGATGTATGTATTATGAGATAAATTTGGACACAATAATCTCTCCATCAACTTACACACTTCTATATATCACAAAGAGGTATACACACATATACAGCTGGGTATGTGTGAGATGATTAAGACAGATGATGTTTACTGCATGAATGATGTTGTATACATAACTTTAAAGAGAGAATGAGGAGTATTAGGAGACCTGAGACAAAGAACAACAATCATACTAAGAATAATAATAAGGTAGAAGGGATAAAACAAATAATTTGACGAAATAACAGAAAATAACTGCTAAGCTAATAGTAAATGAATGATAAAATGATTTATAACTTTCAAAAGCATCATTTTGGATCTAAGGCAATAAAATGTTAATAGAGCTCACCGGCTACTAGATGGATTCTCTGAAACTACTGTTAGAAGTCTTAAACAAAATAGGGTCTAACATGTCAAGGTTCAGTGAATTCTTGTCGAAGGCATTGGTGGAAGTAGTGCCATATCAATTGGTAACAAAGTTAGAATTTACGGATCTTTGAATTCCAATCCAAGCGGTTGAATGGTAATCAAGCAGCGTGGTCTTGTAACCTGAAGGTCCTGAGTTCGAACATTGGCGTGGTTATAGGTGGAGAGTTCCAAACTTGAAGGTAACAGTATTCCAGTGCTCTCTGGTTTCCAATGATCTCCTTACGTGATTCTATATTAATTTATTTATCAGATATATCACACAGTGAAACAGTATTATTTTGAACTCATCAACTCAAAGGTGGAGGCAGTTCAATTCACTTATTAACTGGAAAGTCAGGAAGGGGAGCTTCCAGTGTAAGATTGTAGCTTAAAAAGGAAAGAAGATTGGAAGTTAAAAACTACTGCTTACAGGAAACCCACACATTCAAACCGATATTTGGATTGTCGGTCATTCCACCATTTGCCAGTAAAAATAGGACTGGTGAAATGTTTAAATAATAAGGCAGAAAAACTAAGTAGTACCAAGGAAAATCTAAGACAGGAAGTGAGGCGTATAAGGGAAGCTTTGAAAATTAATAATCACCCTGATAAATTAATCAAGTATGTAGGAAAGTGTAAGAATAAAATTAATAATAATGGTAGTGACAGTGATAACAATGATAATATGAATGACGACATGCATCTCAAAGATGTACAGAATAATGACAACACCAACAATAGGGAATTTAAATCATCAGTAGTACTTCCACACAAAGAAGGAACCTCAGAAACCTTACGGAGAATTCTTAACAATGCAGGAATAAAATCGGTATTCAAGCCACCCACAAACTGATTTAGTAACAAGCTTTATCGGTTAAAGGATCCTGTGTAGCTAATCAAACAAAACAATTTAGTTTAGTTTAGCCTGCAATGACTGTCAGGTCAAAGTAGTAGAACAGAGTCAGTCAGACTAGCGGAGCACAAAAACCCAGCAAAGTCTAGATTACTTGACCCGAATAAGATAAGAAATCTGGAGAATAGTTCAGCTATACCACTTACTACATGCAATTACACACAACCGTACATTAGGATAGGATAAGATGACAGTTGTAATATCTAATGTAACAGGGGGGAGGGTGAGATTGATAACGGAAGCTTTGTTTATCGAATCAACTGCAAACACGTGTAATTGGAATGATTCGACACATCTCCAACCAGACATCTGGAAAATTCTGCTGCCCCTACAACATATAGGAGAGAACAAAGAAAACTATAAAAACTCAGATTTCGAAGTCGTGTAATTATAACTGATATGATTATGAACAATAAACTGTGTTCAAAACCTCTTCATCCAGAAAATAATACTGTTTCACTGGGTATGATATATCTAATAAACAAACTAATATGGAATTACTTACTACCACAGTGCCCAAGTTTTACACATATATTAACTCTCTAGGTGATGTTACTTTGTGGCGAAAATCTAATAGTTGAATATTTAGTGATAAACTTCTCAGGGTATCCATGCTTTCTTTTAAGTAGTAGTAGTAGTACATATATATATATATATACTATTGCTGTATATAGAGTATTCAGCTGAAGAGTTCTATCAAAATCTGGTGAATTCATTAAATCATGCATTATTAACATTCCTCTCTTGTTTTAAATTTAGTTACATTTGATATAAATCATGAACCCAAATAGTGTGCACCAGTCAGAAGACTGGGAATGTTGTGTTGATTATAAAGGAGAGACAGTCATAACCTTGACTTTGGTAGAAATCAGTCAGCGTCAACACGCACTGATGAAATAGGATTACACCTTAGTGACTAACCAGAGTATCCGTTACAGTCTTACTGGAGGTCAGTCATCCCTGATTGCAATGCAGCGTGATGTAGGTCCGTCTCTTCAGAAGAATATCACACACTGCTGGCGACTGCTAGTAAGTATGAAGCTTAGATTCAGAGCTTTCTGTGTTGTTCCACCTGAAGCAATATCCAATCATCTACAATATCGCTTCCTTTGGGAAGTACACTGCATAACGTTGACAGCAAACTGAAGATATACACAAGTTAATGTGGCAATCCAAAAACATAACTAGATGAATAAAATAGTAAGAGATAGAGAAGAATTTATGCATTATACTGAATGAAGTGTGCATCGGTGGCATAGAGGTAGAATCCTCGCCAACCACGCCACATGTAGTCCAGGGTTCGATCCCTGGCCACAGACTCACTCCTTTACCTCGTTAAGCCAGTAGTAAGACTGGTAAAGAGGGAAGGTTGGGCATGAGGCTGGCTAGCAAACCCATCCCGTAAAAATAAACACCACTGCTACTGAAACTTCAAGCCTCTAGCTTGAAGCTCTATGTTCCCCTGGGAACGTAAATTAATAAAAAAAATAATGAATGGAAGTTTATATAGCCCAGTGATTTTAGCAGATTGCATTTGGATAATAATACAAATAGTATGAAAAAAACCAGGTAAAAAGGAATAAGACTGACTGACTGATTTCAACTTAGAACTTTGCATCGATGTGCAGCAGTTCAATTTGCCACACTCTATGCAGCATACAAAGAAAGAAAAGAGAATGAAGAGATTCAAAAAGAGAGAGATAATAAAGAGAAATGTGAGAGAAAAAGAATAGTAATACGGCAAAACAATAGAGTTTTAGTGGATATTATAAATCACAAAGAGTAAATGCATCTGCGGCAGCCATTGTGAACGATTTTGAGCCATATCATCAATTGTCTCCAGCCACTGGTTTTTTTACCATCTCGACGACTCCAACCAGGCTGGCAGTCTGTACCTCCCTACGTGGCTCGCTAAAACTAACTGTTTTTTTCATTGGCTGATGAAGCCATGTTTCGGTTTGACTACCAGTACCTCTTTCTCAACCAGATCCATCCATCGAAGAAGGCAATGGCTAGATATGCGTAACACATGTCCTAACCATCTCAATCGATGGGACTTCACAGTATCGCCGATTGATTTTCCCCTCCTTAGCTAGCATTCAACCGATGCCTAACCTCAATATTGCTCACCTTATTATACCACTAAGCACGGGAAATAGAATGCAGGCACCTATGATCAAAGATAGCTAGCTAGGTTTTTCATGTCTTCCACTTTCAACTGCAAGGCCTCACAGCCATAAAGGAAGACAAAGCAAACTGCTGAGCAGTACACACACTCTTTGGTAGACAGCCAGCCGGACATTACATCTATGCTACAGATGGCGTAAGTTGGCATACGCCAAATGAGCCTTTTATGTTCGTGCCGAGGTTTTTGTCACCTACCACTTCTTGTCAGTTTTCGTTTGAGAAGCTTTCGCTCGTCACCATAATTAGAGTTCGCTAGAATCAGTCTTCTTGCGTCAATCAGGTCGGATGAGGTGGTAGGAATACCCTGGCTTTTCCTAACTTTTGGTTTTGGGTCATTGACAGCCTTTGTAGCTGTGTCTACAGCTAACTGTATATTGTGCCAGGCCTCCTCAGGAGGAGTCTTGCCGTTAACGTCAGTTACTCGTTTCGCTATTTTTTCCTTAAATAGGGACTCAGTGCCTTGATCTAGTTGAGGGCGTAACAGCTTCGCTGCCAACAGCTTTTCATGTCCGTTTAATCGTAATCATAAACTTGAGTGAACTAGGGCGTGATAGAAGGAAGGAGCAGCAGTCATCTACTGACCCTCACCAATGATAGCCTATTGTTAAGGGGTCTGTTTGAGTTCAACGTTGATTTGGTGATAGAGGTTGCGAGGTTAGGTAATGTCTGTCTTTTTGCCTAAAGTTAGTTCTAACTATCAACCGATGATTATCTAAACAGAACTGTGGAAGACAATCACAGTTGTCGGTTCGCCAGCAGGGAACTCCATACATGCCACGTGCATACTTCTCAATTCGGCACAACTTCCCTACTTGGGCATTGAAGTTGCCTGCTAAAACGATTATGTTTTAGTGTGCTGCCTTTCGCAGCAAACTAGAAGGTTTTTCGTAAAAATCATTCTTTATTTCATCTGAACTGCAGTCGGTCGGTTGGGGAATGAGCGGGGACCATTAAAAGACAACGACGGGTAATAACACCCTTTCTTTTAACTGACCCGTTCAGACGGACCGTAGACTACAACTAGCTATTGGAATCCAGTGAAGAAAGGATTTTTCTGCTCGAGCCCTCAATGCTATCCCCCCCCCACCTGTGAGTCCTTGCGGACTAGCCGAGGAGTCTTCTGACATCCTGAAGATGAATTTTGCAGATAAACCTTGTTGGCCTTGTTGGAACCCAAGGGAATCGTAATAAAACCTGCTGAACTAAATGCTATCAATAGTCTAAAATTGAGTTTATATCTACAGAAAGAAGCAATTGGGAATCTTTCTTTGCCTTAGTAACTCTATTTCTTGACTCTTCATTTTATTTGATTATGTAATCTTTTATTTTGATTTCTCATTTTCACATGATATTTTTCTCGTTTCTTTATACTTCATTATTTCACTTTTACCTACCAACTATTAATTACTTATCACCACCAACTTATTCGTCTCTTGCCTTTATTATGCAATCGTTTTCCTAATATATCTAAACACCCTTTCTAAACTCAAGCTTTCTGTGCATATGTTATATAAGCGTAAATTGTGAGCACTTTTAGAGTCACCTGTTAACTGATATCCTGTTACCTTTGCAAATATGTCGAAAAGCCTCTCTATACATTTACCTATACGTATATAAGTCAGAAGATAGAGGAATAGGTAACAGACAATTAGAGGAAAACATCATATTCATACATTTTTAGCCACATTGAAATTCGGTTAGGCCAGAGGAGAACAAATTCTTTTGATTGGTTGGCGACTGATTCAAGGTTAAACGAGTTGTCCAAAAAAATGTTGATCTCAATTTTTGCCGCTTCCAATCAATCAGCCTCAATCCAAAATATCTAACGAATTTTTTTTAAATCGTGGAAAACATCCATAAGGACATTAAAAGAAGAGAACACGAAATTCAGGAAAGATGGTGATCTTTTCGGCTATTTCATTTTCAAAAGTAGCTGTACAATCGCAGCTAAATACATAATTTTATATAGATACAATCTTTTACTTGGTTCCACATAATTACAACAGCAAATAAAAAGGTGACAATTATTTTCAAGTAGAAATGGTTTACGAGAGGCTTAGAAACAAAATCGCACAGGATTAGAAGGAATTACAGGTGTGTAAAAAATTAGCATGGAAACAAAATTGAAATAGTAATTTTCAACTTGAGATGGGAATTACGAGTTGCCAATATAGACTACAAGAGCTTTAGAAACAAAAATTGCACAGGATTAAGATAAAATTTTAAAGTTGTTATTTTTAAAACGAATTATAAATGTGGGCGGGAAAAGCATGGAAACGAACTGAAGATAACTGTTTTTAACTAAAAAAAAAATGGGATGAATCAGATGAAGACAAAGGGAGAAGGAATCACACACATAGCGAACGAAAGAGAAAAAATTGGAAACTAAGGGAACATACAGAACTAGGTCCACGGTAGTTGTAGAGGGTGGACTAGTTACTTGTGTACACACAGCTCCGGCTTTTCAATGCATATGGCGAGGGCTTCTGCAGTACATAGAAGTCGAAAACATACTACCTTTGGTAGAATGTTGTTTACTTTGCAAATGACTCTGAACGATGATTCAGTTGAGATGCTGTGACAGGTATTGATGAGGTGTTCAGTTATGGCGCTTCTGATTGAGTCAGTGTCTCCTATTTGCACCCATGTTGGATGACATTCTCTGACACTTTTTGATAAGACCTGCATAGAACGACCTATGTACCTAGCTCCGCACTAGTAGGTGAGCTGATATGTGCACATTGAAGTGGTCATGTGCGGAAGTCTGTCCTTCGCGTTGGTCCGAAGTAGTGGGAGGCTAGAGAATATCACTCTTAGAGTTTCTGCAGGAAAAGTTTTCTTCAGGCAATTAGAGATCCTCCTTTTAAGGAAATCTGCTGCTAGGTCTCCCCTGATTCAAATAAAATGTTTTCTTTGGCACTGTAGTGTATTCTCCTTTTGGTTTAAGTTTCATCTTCTTTTCGACAAAACGTGTCGGGTAACTATTTTGAGCCATGATATTTTTGAGGAATAGAAGCTCCTCTTCCATGCAATTGCTGCTGCAGAATTTTCTAATGCGATGAGTTAGTGCGATGATGAGAGCTCGTTTTCGACTCAAAGGTATTCAACTATAGAAATGCGTTGGCTGGCCGTTCCATATCGGTTTTCTATGGATGGACCTCTTCAGGGTTCCATCATCTCATCATCATCACCGTCGCAATTATGTGAAATCAAACAAGAATTATGTATTTAAATGCAATTGTACAGCTACTTTTGAAAATGAAATAGCCGAAAAAATCACCATCTTTGCTGAACTTCGTGTTCTCTTCTTTCAAATTTTTTCTAACGTTTTATCAGGCTGACAGTAAGTGATGCAATTACCTTATTTTAGAAAAGAGAAAGATTGAGCGAAGAAATATTTACTTTTCAATTAGATCCTCATCTCTGGCTCTACTCTAATATATATATATATAGCATTTTAATTGCAATATACAACAATTTACCAATCAAGTGGCACTGATATGTTTGTTAACAATAATTAGTCAAGTATTGGTTTTTTGTAGGGATTTTGTTTGATTGCGTGGAGGATTTAATCATGAGCTGACATCAGTTAGTCAGTGTCAAAATGTCAATGGGGTGGTAATTAACGAAGAAAAATTAATATGTATAATTAAAAGGTGGAAATGGTTACAACACGTGGATTGCATAATGCATAATTTAGGAAAAAATGAAGAGCAATTAAGGAATAAGCGTGTGTACAGGTTGATTACGTAACAGATTGTTAAAGAAAATAAAACAATGTGGACAATGACAATTTGTAACTAAAGTTGAAGTGGTCATAAGAATAAAATAATTTTTACAAGGATAACACGTAATTAAAGATGAAGTAGTCAGAAAAATAAAATAATTTGGACAATTATAGCTTTTATAGGTTTTTAAAAAGAAAAATATTTTAGGGGGAGGGGGATGAAGTAGTCCGGTTTATACAGTCATGTAACGATGGCCAAGGTAAGGAAAGTGGCTGTACAAATTTCTTCTGAACACACAAGTTTGGCTTCTTCAGGTGGATTCCTATTGCTTCAGCTGTATGTAGAAGACGAACTCGTAAAGTAAAATTAAGATTAGTAGGAATACGATAAATAATTTTAAATGCAGTATTAACGTCAACTTTATGCTCACTATCTACAAGGTAGGCTAAAATAGAGCTACGAATAGATCTTGTTTGTCCCTTGCTTAACCATGCCGGATGATGTTCGGAAATACGATAATGAACCTGCCTAATTTTGTTTAAACCAATTTCTGTGTTGTTTTTTTTGGACTAATACTTTTCAAAGAATTTCCACTTCTAAATGCCTACAAGTTCTACGTGTATTTCAATGTTTCAATCTCTGGTAAACTTATTTTGAAGTTATTTTATGGTCAAAACAAAAGGCATAATCCTACTAATGAAGTAAAATAAAAATTATCATTATTATTTTATCATTTAGTTCCTAGAGGAACTTAGGGCTTCAGCTGCGCACCTCCATTGCCTTCTGTTTTCTGACAACTTTTTCACCCCGCTCCAAGTCTGTCCACATGCTTTCATCTCCTCCTCACATGACCTCCTCCAAGTCACCCTCACACTGACCACCAACTCACCGCTTCCCATTCGGGTTCCACTCGAGCGATGGCTCGTCTAGTGATGTCACTTGATGGTTTCTTCCTGCCTATTTGTTTCACAATTGGTTCCTGATTGGTTCGCTCATCGCCAGAGATCCCTGTTGCTGATCTTTTCTGGCCATCTCATCTTTAGTATTGAGCGGAGACAGCTGTCAATGAAGGTCTGAAGTTTGTTTGAGGTGCTCTTTTTGACTCACCAAGTCTCTGATCCGTATAGTAGCATTGACTTTACATTGGAGTTGAAAATCCGGATCTTATTTTTGATGCTGAGTGCTGTTTTTCAAAATAAAAACTGAAACTTAAGTTTTCCACCTGTTGTTTATCATCAGTATGACCTACAGGTTGGCTCAAATTTACTCAAATATCATTTTAATAGCTCACTTCATGGTGCATCAGACCGTTAACTGAATTTTCATTATAGAATAAATTTTTTTGATAAAGACACATAGTAATAGAATATGATCTATTTACTGATGATTTTTGTAAGCGTCGGTTGCACAGCAGTAGAGTGCTTGCCGACCACACCACAGGTGGTCCAGGGTTCGATTCCCGGCCACAGACTCACTCCTTTACCTCGCTAAGCCAGTAGTAAGACTGGTATAGAGGGAAGGTTGGGCATGAGGCTGGCTAGCAAACCCATCCTGTAAAAATAATCACCAGTGCTACACAAACTCCAAGCCTCTAGCTTGAAGAACCCTATGTTCCACTGGGAACGTGAAGGAATAAAAAAAACTGATGATGTTTGGAGCACAATTTATTGCTCATTATCACACCAAGATGCTTGCATACATAACTTTCAAACTTTACTCCTATAGCCCCATTATTTCTCATCCTTCGATTTTATTGGTAGTAATGCTTTTCATATTTCCAGTATTTGTGTTGTTTCATTCCTCTTCCATGTGTTAGGTGTAGATTCGATGAATTTCTGCCTTCAGCTATCTACATTACTTTTTAAAATTGTGGCTCCATCCTACAGTTTTACCATCTAAGGAAAGAATATCCGAAACCCTACGTGGGGTTCTAAATAAAGAACGTATTAGAGTGCCGTCTAAGCCTACAACCATTTGTAAACTCAAAGGACCTTATTGTCTCAATTAGACTAAGTGATTTATTCTACAAAATACACCCCCCCCACCCAATAATTACCATGAGGTGAACTACGTAGATCAGACTAATCGATTGGGAATAGTCAGTCAGATGAGCAAAAGTGACGCGACAAAAATGAATAGTTTACAGAAAAACTCAGTAATGAGGAAAATAAAAGACGATTCAGCAAAGAAAGTTTTCTTTATCGACAAAATCATTTTCAGAGGCTGTACAGTCGTATTTATATTTACCAAAAATGTGCAGTAGCCCATTACTCAGCAGCATGGGGTTGATAAAACTGATATAATTACTCAAAAGTGGCTTTAAAAGTTAAAATGAAAGTCATAAATTACGTAATACTCAACAGTACAAAGGAAGAAAGGGTTACATATACGATAGGGTTGAAATTGTTATTGAGTGAGAAGAAAAGTAGTTGAGTGTCCATTTAAAAGGTGTAAAGAAACTGAGAAAATTTACAAAAGAGACATGTGACAGTGATATGAGAGCGAATTAATTATTAATAAAAGTAGAAGTAAGCCAATCATTAAAAATTACAGGGAACGATTAATGAAGAGGTTAAGACCACGGCCGAATAAGAGACTGGACAAACGTTTTTTGTAGTGAGAGTTCGGGCTTGTATTGACGAATTTCCATAGCCTGTCGCACACACAAATGCCCCTTGTAGATAATCTTGAAGGGCGACTCTGGTGGAGCTGTGTGGCTTCAGTTCATAAAGTGCTCGAGAATTGAGCTAGTAACTGTCTTGCACTGTCCTTCTGCTTACCATGCCAGATGATGATCAGAGATGCGTTTGGGAAGTGTGCTCTTTGTGTTGCTAATAGAACTAGCTCCACAGGAACAAGTGAATTTATACACACACGTTGAATTGGCCCAAAGCGGCAGTTTATCCTTCACACTTCGATTGATCATTTGTCAGCTGTAAAAACTAATCTGTAGGTCGGCTGAGAAGGATGCTTTTCTGAGTGATCTAGATAAACGGTTTTTCAGAATCTCAGCTGCGGTATCACCCTTAAATTAGACATCCATGAATAACAGTTTCCTCGGTACTGTCTGCGTTCTTTAGGGCTTTTATTTTACATTCATGTTTTTCTCGACGAATCTTGAGGGATATCAGCTTTCCGTGAGGACTTGTCTGAGTCTCTCCAGTTCACCATCAGTTGTATCACTTGTACATAATCTTCTTATTCTTGAGGATAAGGAGAGGATCCGATTTCTCTTTCTTCTCAAAGGGACCCAAATGGGAAAATTCGTGTATTCACTATGACCATGGTAGAATAAGAGACTGGACAAACTTTTTTATATACAGAGTTTGCAGCCATTTCTGAGTAATCATATCAACTACATAATCTCTCCCCCTTCCTATTACTCAATAATGGACTATCACACATATTTGGTAAATATAAATACGACTCTACAGCCCCTGAAGATGATTTCGTCGATAAAGAAAATCTCCTTCTCTGAATTGTCTTTTATTTTCTTCATAACTCAATGGGTATTTTCAGTGATTTAAAAATTCAGTAACTGCAATGAATGCACCAACACATAATCACACAGTAGAGATTAAACTACAGTTCGAGTCTACACCTAGCGTGGGCAATATAGAAATGATGCAACGCTGATGCCACAGTTATGGAAAATACTACTACCAATAAAATTAAAATGTAAGAACTAATGGAATCACACAGGCAAAGACTGAATGTAACATCAGTGTCTTGATATGATTATGAGGGTTAAAGTGTGCTGGAAACATCATCAGTAAATAGATAATACTGACACGCTTTTGTCTTATGAAATCAATTTATACCGTGATGGAACTATGTTCTACCACACTGCCCAAGTTCTATTCTTACACTCTTTAGATTTCATTATGAAATATTCTGTAATGACTTATGTTTTGCATTTCACCATCAGCCATCATTCCGAATAAGCTGAATCATGTTTACCCACAGATTCATCTCCAGCCAATGTCATCGGCGGACTGACAGAAGCCGGAATCCACAGGCCAGTCATTAAATTGCGTCCTGGTGGTTGAATGGTCAAGGAGCTTGGTTTCTTAACCTCAAGGCTCTGGTTACAATCTACGGTGGGATCATGAGCATCTACTACTGATGAGTCTTAAATAAGGACGAAACTGCTGTCCACCACTCCCCGATTGTTTTCAGTGGTTCCCTAACTGATATAAATTCACTACCAAATTTAAAACCAATCAAATCTCTCCAAACTAACACTTGCTGATTGAATCAGTTTTTCAAAAGTTTAGATAAACAAATCATCTGAAATGATAACTTGATAGCAAAAACGAAAAATAAATTTGAAAATTCGTTTGGCTTAAACAAAGAAAATTGTAACTAGTCCGTTAAAAATGAGGTCAGAAGTCTTTATTTTTTGTTTTTGTTTTCATTTGAGCTTTTTCTAATTATTTTGCTTCCTATTTCCAAATTTACAATAAAAAAAACACACTGGCCCTATGCCTAAGGCAGTGAATTTTATGATTGTAAAAATATCGGCAGGTTTTAAAGACATACTACTTAATTATTAGAAAGTAATATGATTTGTGAGTACGAAAGTTTCCGGGACTGCAATACAACCAGCATCTCAGTGAAGGTGCAATAATCGGATACCTCGCACAACCTGTTTACTGCTTTCTATCCAAACAGATCGAAGCGAACTACATAGAGGACTCGGTTTGACTCACCTACGAGGACGTAATTAATTGAAATCACTCGAATTCTGCCTGCCTGGGTATCCAGCTACTTAGACGAACTAACAATACTCCAGATTACGGGAATAATCTGATGCCATTTAGTTGATGCTGGCTGGTAGTAGAATACAGAAAGTGTGATTTTTGACTTATTTAGACTTATCATCATCTGGATGTAAATGCAACATAAATGATTGATTCTGTTGCTGGAGGGAAATGCTTGATCTTTTTTGACATGTCTCGGCTCCTGGTACGGACGCTTCGACAATGTCTAAGGATTAACGTGAAATCTGAGTCTCAATAGGAACGCCATCATCCATTCACTGGGAACTCTGGCCCAATTACTGAATGACTGACCTTCAACATAGAACGTTCCGAAGAAGTAGACCAGTTCATTTCTCCACACTTCATGTAGTACCCAAACTTACAGAAAGGTAGAAAAAAGAAATTTAGAAGCACTATAATGAGCTAAAATTTACGTGGGAAACAACAGTAACATGAAAAAAACATGCTGGTTTAATGGATATGGGAGATTTTCAAACAGGGAATACATGTGTGCCACTAAGAAAGATTTTAATCCATATCATCAAAAGCCTCCAACCACTGGTTCTCACAATTCTGAGGACCCCTAATCAGACAGTTTATACCTCCTCAATTCGTTCAAAGCAACTGTCACAGACTTCATGGATTGATGGTAACTTTTGATTTGACTACCTCCAACTATATTACAAACCAATTCTATGTCAGATACTGACTAGTTTCAGCGAAGAACTTTGCACAGATGTGTATCAGTTTGAGCTGTGACTCTCTCTCTCTCTCTCTGTAGAACACAAAGCAAGAGGAGAGAATAAAAACAGACTCAAAACTGAGATAATAAACAGAGATGAGGCAAAAAGAGTAGTAATATGGAAGAACAATAGAGCTTTATTATATATATTTTAAGTCACAAGGAGTGAATACATCTGCGCCAGCCATTGAACCATATCACCTATTTTCTCCGGCCACCATTGTCTTTTACCATCTCGAAGACCCCAAACATTCAGGAATTCTACACATCCTTATGTGTAGATCCTGTTGTGGATTTCATTGACTAACGTTTTGGTCTAACCACCAATACCTCTTTTACAACCAGATCCATCCTATGTCAGCTAACATTGTCTGTCGAGGAAGGCGACGACTGGGCATGTGCAACACATGTCTTAACCATCTTAGTCGATGTTACTTCACAATCTCATCGATTCATTCCCTCTCCCTACCTAGCACTCAAAACCTAACCCAACCTTATTACACCACCTAAAACGGGAGATAGAACACAGTCACCTATGTTAGTTAACTCTGCTGAACGAGGAAGACGGTAGCTTGACATGCGCGTCCCAACTATCTCAGATGATTTATTTTCAAAACCTTATTGATTGATTCTCTCTCTTTAGAAGCTCTGTACGCCTAATCTCAATTTCGCTCACCATATTATACCAGATAATATGGGTGATACAATACAGCTAACCTTTTCATATACTGGCCATGACTGGTAGCCACAGAGAAGAATAAAAGGAACTTCTGCGTAGTGCAAGAGTCTTTGATGAATACCCGGATATGCGATAAACGACGTAAGTTCGCGAATTAAACACGAACTTTTTTGTATTCGTACTGAGATTTCGTCAGTAATTAGTTCACTCGGATGGATAAAACTCTCAATTAAGTGAAGTATTCGATACATTCCACTGTTTTACTCTCCACCTCACACACTAGGAGTTGACACGGACAAATCCCGTAACATCATCTTAAATTTGTCAAAGGCAACTTGAATGTCAAAAATAACAAGATTTCTGCCCAGAAGACTCTGTTTCGGCCTCTTCACCTAAATGCGGGTGCATCCGGCTGACGAGTCTCAGTTAGAATCAAACGCGTATCTCTTATTTCACTGCTAGTCACCATCCTCAGGAGGTATAATCTGATGAATCTATGTTACCTTTCCCAGGTTTTAAATAAGGCGTCGGTTTAAGAATGTGTTCAAGTATTAAGTGCCAGAGTAAGTTGGTGATTTAACCGTCTGCTTATCGGTGTTGTTACACATTATTATTATTATTATTATTATTATTATTATTATTATTATTATTATTATTATTCACAAATACCATAAACAGAAAACAACACAAGTCATAACATGATTTATATGCGCAATGTTTATATCGATGAGAAATACATATATATATATATATATATATATATATAACAGTCCGTCAAGTGATAATTTAATTACTCAGACTGGTATAGAAACTCAAAAATAAATAAATACATTGTAAAGCCTAGTTATGACGTATAGGCTTAATTCTGTAAAAAACTCAGTAAAATAACCATTAGAGAAAATGCTTTTTACTTCACGTTTCTCAAAAACAGGAAACTTCTGTTGACGACTTTCAGGGATGAAACACAAAAGAAAAAAAGAGAACACAGCTATTTTTATGATATTAGTTAGTAATCTCATTTTTGATTGGATAACAGTAACGGTTAGGATTAATTGACTGACTGTCTGATGATGAATTAAATCACCTCAACCTCTCCTCTACAGGGTTTCTTTTTTTTATTTCACTGTGAGTGTATTTCATTCAAATCTATCCGACAATGATAGATATTTCCTTCAGCTTTCTAATAACTAGGTCATATGTGTTTGTCCTTTAATAGACAGACAATACAACTATAATAAAGTACTTTTATGTTGTCAATGCAATTATGCATTGGAAATACATACACACAAATATGCACATCTAGACTGTGTGTCATTCTATTGTTTACGAAGTATAGTGGTGTTTTGTATGTTTGCATTTGTGTCTGTACACGCTTTAAAAGTCCTATTTCTGTGTCTAAAGTCTAATAGACGATATATGTGTCTGTCTATCTCGGAACCAATGAAACTATCTAGATTTCGAGAAGGAAGAAAGGAGTTAGAAAGGCAATATACTATAAGGGAGAGACAAAAGGATGAGGTGTGGAGGTGAGAAAGCGAGAGGAGATGCGTTATATTTTTCCAACTATAAAGTTGTCTAATCAGTCGTAGAGACAATGTTTGTTTTCTTCACGAAAAAACATCATCTATGAATTGTTTTACCAAATAAAGATGAGAAGTAGAGAAAGAAAAAAAAAGAGGTAGTTTTGAGGGATCTGATTTAATTCAAGTCTGATCGTGGATTGATATTGGTTAGAGAATTAGCAGGAAATATCGGAGAGCTGTTTCATACTAGTTTGGTGGGATTTTTTTTTACCAGTATGCACTCATGTCCCCTTTCAGTGATAGGATCCAGGACTTGAAGGTTACGAGGACAAGCTCGTTTACCATTAATCCGATAAACACTATTGGCTGACTAAAGGATGAAGTTGATAATGATGAGGTCTGATGAGAAGGCATGAACAGTAGGATCTATAAGGTTGGGTGTGAAGACAAGTACTCGCCAATGACATCGGTTGATAGACTCACTAAAATTGTAAATTGACAGAAGTTAGAATTCATGGGCTGGCTAGTAAATCCTGTCCCAGTGTCTGAACAATCAACAATCTCACTTTGTAATCTGATGGTCCTGAATTCATTTCCCGAAGATCATGGATGCATACTGATGATGAGACCAAACTAGGACAAAACAGCTATCCACTACTCCCTTGTAGTTCCCAGTGGTTCTCTAACTGACATTAATCCATGATCCTATTTATCACGTTCATTAGAATCCCTCACTGAACCAAAATGGACTCAGTTGTCTCAAAAATTTGAAGTGTAATTTCTTTTTTGAAATTTTATTGGTCCTACTGCTCTCCCAATATTACATTTACTAATGACACCTTATGACACTCACCTTAAACTTGACCCACTTTCAATTTTAGATGATCTCTAATCGATCCTGTCAATTATATTGTTATTATTATATTATTAATATTCCCTAGGGTTCCAAGTGGAACATACGGCTTCAACAACACATCTCAACCTTCTTCTATTTTCTGCCATCCTCTTCAACTGGACCCACGATTCCCCATAATCTCTCATCTCCTCCTCACAAATGACCTCCTCCATGTCACTCTCACATCGACGACCTATTCGTCGTTTCTCATTTGGATTCCACTCGAAAGGGGAATGTCATTCAACATGTATGCCTAATCCATCTCGATTTTCCCCTTCATATTTGTCGAGCGAACGGCTCTTAGTTGGTTTATTTCCAACAAGAGTTCTTTGTTGCTGATTCTTTCTGATCAGCCGAATGTACTTCATTGAATTCAGTAATTATTGTACTTCTATCCGAATCATTATTGCAAAGAATGAAGGTGTCATCCGTATACCGGCAATAAAATGAGAACTTACTGTTCAAAGGTCCATTTTCTAGCTTACTTAGAAAGAAATCAGCCCAAATGGGACCCAATGGGGGGCCCATTCTGTCAGTTAAGTTTACAATGTGGACACCATTCTAGATGGCTGGTAGAATTCAGTCTGCATCAAACAAAGAACTACACGCAATGGATGTTAGTAACAAGATATATTTTAGTTTTGAAGGAGGGTTGAAAATTAATTATGGAATTCAAAGGGTTAGCAACTAGACGACTGTTCTTAACTGTAATCTATGTGTGGTTCTGTTCAACAAACAATAATAATGTCAAAAATTCAAAATGACCTCAACAGTGCTGTCAGGCTGCTACAGAGGCAAGGTAACTTCCCAAGTACAAAACAAGTAGTGTAGAACAAAGCTAGTTAACCGAATTTTAACTGTAAGAAGTACGTTAGAACCAAGTAGAATATTCAAGTAAATGTGGGATCAAGATTTTTGTCAGCAAAAACCACACATCAAACTATTCCCAAAGGTTAGTCCAAGGTCAAAATCACATTGACACACTTAAACAAAATCACAACGTAAAACAACACATGACCAATGTGTGATGCAACCACAAAGAGAAACATTAAAATTAGAGATTAAACAGAGGAATAATAAGGATCAAGTCACCATATGATATACAAATGACGGAATAAAGATATACAGTCTAGGAGAAAAAAAGAATTTTTTGAAAAGACGCCTCCGTGCCAAAACTATTAAATCCCTGAAATAGGTGGTGAATTTGAGATGTAGAATATCGAGCGAGTCGACAAAGATCAAGTCCTACAAACAGTGTCTGTAAACAAGTTGTTTCCCAACTACAATCCCTCCTATTCAAAAGAACCTTCGTCGGATGACAAAGTCACATATTTAATCCTCGTACAAATATCTTTCCAATCTGAAATCTCATATGGCTATGTGTTATACCCTAATAAATGAGTTAAATATTAATTGATGGCTCTAATTCATGAATTTCATCAAAGGATTACAATCCGAAACTGTAAAAGAATACGAAGACCAACTGACAAAAGCATTAGTTAAAGAAAAGTCAATTGAAGAACTCTCAGAAGCACCTGAACGCTACGTGTGTGATCTCTCAAATTTAGAATCAAGCAAAATTGAATAAGAAGCCTTATCTTTGAGATTCAGCGTTCACGTCCCCAAGAAGCACATAAACCGTATGGATACAGAAACGCAATTCGAATACTTACACCATCGGCTCTCTGACCTGAAACCTGTGGACGAAGACAAAAGAGGACGGTTCAATTCCAAACTAGTTGATGTAGCCGACTAATACGACACATCACCATCCGAAAAACAGAAGGTGAAAATGATGAAACCGTCATGTTTAGACCAGATAAGGCCTTTGGAGTTGTTATAATGAATAAAACTGATTACGTACATCAAACGTTGACAATTCTAAACGATCCCAAAAACCTTTAGGTGGATAAAACTAAGAAGAATGAAACTACGTCATTTAAAAATGAAGTGAATAAATGCCTCAAAGAACTCCTCATCAGGTCAAAAGGTGGTCCCCTCCGATTAATGTACGGTCTGACAAAAATCTATTAGGCTAATGTGCCCTTAAGACCCATATTATCAATGATAAACTCACCATGCTACAACGTAGCTCAATGGTTAACTGATTCACCGAAGCCAATTCAAAAGAAATTCGCAAATCATAGCTTGCATGACACCTTCTAATTTTCTAAAGGAGTCGACCAGGTTGATATATCAAATAAACTAATGGTGTCATATGACGTGGCTGCCTTATTTACAAATGTACCAGTGATGGAAACAATAGACATCATTTGTAAACAGACAGATCTATTGCTATTACCAGAGACAGAGAAGAACTGCCCACCAATTCTTTGCACAAACGACAACCAATTTAGATTCGATAACCAATTCTATCGACAAATTGACGGGGTCGCCATGGGTTCACCTCTAGGACCTATTCTAGCCGACATCTTCATGGGTTATCTCAAACAGACGCGACTGAGTGACTCTATCAATGAAACATCATACTATCGTCGATGACACGTTTGTTGTTTGTAACGACATGAGTCAGGCGTCCGTATTATTTGACCACCTTAATGAGATCCACCCAAGCATTTAAATCACCATAGAATATGAACACAACGACGAGTTCAATTTCCTGGACCTTAATGTAAAAAGAAGAAACGATGGAACAGTCGAAAAGTCGACCTACAGAAAAGAAACCCATACGGGACATTATCTTCACTACAACAGCTTCTGTCCTATAAGCTATAAGCAGGAATTAGTAAGGACAGATCCAGGAAGTTATGTTCTCCTAACAAGGTAGGAGAAGAATTAAGCTCTGTTGAAAAATGCCTATAGGAACACGGGTATCCAAAAGGATTAATCCTAAAATACAGCGACGAAAGGGACGAAAATGCGAAGGACCCAACAGTTGAAAAGAAGAAAGTGTTCATTCGTCTCCTATTCACAAAAGATTGAAAAAAGAATGAAAGGAGCAATAAAAAGATACTTCCCTGAAGCTATACTGGTGACACTATATACAGCACTACATGCTCTACAAGTCAATCAAAACTGGACGAGTACCCCACGGATGTTACCTCCAAATGCCTTTATAAATTAACCTGTACTTACGGCAGCAAGTACATTGGAAGGACAGAAAGAAGGGCTGCTATCTGGTTTTCAGAGCATATTTGCAGAAGCTTATGCTTAAAAGGAAACACACATTTGCAAAGTGCAATCACCAGACACCTTGTGGATACGGGTCAATTTGTCGAGATTTCCAAATCCTTCAAAATACTAAACATACAAAGGACAGAGAATTTACTACGATTTGCTGAGGAAATTGCAATCAAGCCTTTCAAACCAAACTTATGCACACACAAAGAGAGTGTATTCAATTTCTGACTCCCCTGGTAACCGTATCACTTATATTACACTGATTTATCATAAACATTGGTGAGCTCAGCTCACCGAGCAAGTTTTCAGTTTGATGAACTTTAACTTTCTTGAGTTGCTATGTATACGTACAAGCTAACACTGTTTATTAGATTTTTCTGTCTTCTCTTAACCCCCTCCTCCCCCCCTTTTTTTAAATAATTTGAAAGCACATAAATTGATGGTGACTTAAAAAATTCCTATACTTATATTCAGGATGAGTTTATCTTCTAATGTTCTCTCTACTACCTTTCAAATATTCAAGTATGAAATGTCATTATGTATAACCATTGCAATTTCAGGTAGTTTGCAGCAGCTGATGAGAACCTGTGAAATAGAATGATGATATCATTTTATATTGCAAATGGGGTCTTTCTTTCTCTGTCGAAAAAGGCTGATAATTACGTAGTTGAACCACATCCAAATAAGTGTAAATATTGTAGTTAGATAATTCAGGAGGGATTTTCCAAGCAATATTTCCGTAACATCCGCCATAAGTATAAATGATTTATATTGTAAGGCTGGTAGGTGAAACGATTATTTCGTATAGTGTGTGAGTTAATGTGTTTTTTTTTCAACCAAATAATTACGTCACTTTAAAAATGGTTTTTCTTTCTTGGAAGCAAGTGATGTCATAAAATTAGTTATATTATTTCAAAGTTTAGAAAAACTTGCATTACATCTGCAAATCTCATTCACTTCTCACTGATTCATTGAAAATCTCAATCAATAATATATATTGATTGATATATTGATCTATGAAGAACGCACATCGACACTGGCTGATATATATATATATATATATATATACAAGCGGTGTCTGTTTCCGTTATTGTAGCATTACGTCAGAAACAAATTAAACTCTAAGCTATAATTACTACCATATATATATCTTTATATACATTGTATTGGCTGGCTCCATGGTTGCCCAGATGTTTTCCTATTATCCTCACTTGATCTCCGTGCTACTCTCGCGTATTTGCCCAACTCGTCAATTCCCGTTGGGTTTCCACTAGATGGCAGGTGAAAAGTACACCAGAAGATAGAAGCAAGTGGAGACGTGCAGTTGAAACTGTATGTTCCACTAGGAACCCAAGGGAACAATAACAACAATAACTGATCAAATCAGTAAATCATAATAAATCTACATATTCATCTCCTTTTGTCTCATCAAAATATCCTACTTTCAGTATCTGTCTAAGCTTATTTTGTTAGAAACGCTTACACACAAACACATACGCACACACCACAACTACTAATAATAGTTGTTTCACTGATTTGTTTATTGAGACGTTTTTCAAATGGAGGAGTCCAATAATATAAAGCTTGTAATATAGAATACAATAAAATACAATACAATATCAGAGATAATAATAATAACAACAACTCTTATTACCGATCTAATTGTCTGCAAAAACAGTTGAGATCGACATTGTTTATTTGTTTTGTAATCACCCTTGACGGACAAAAACAAACAAACAGAACCAAACTCTGCTTCAAAATAACAACAAAAACAACAACAACAACAAGGACACACGAAAACAAAAGACAGCCAGCCAACTGTACCCAACTGTGTGTGTACGCAAAACACACACACATACATACATACATACATGCATACATACATACACACGCAAAGATACACATGTATACCAAACAACCAATAAACAGATAAACAAATTATGACATCCACTATCTATGTACACTATCAACACTTTGTTGTTGATTCTTTGTGTTTTAAGATGACTAGCATGATAGTTCGACAACAGAGATGATATTGAATATACTAGATTATCGTTAGAGGGCATAACACTATGTTAATTTCAGTTGTTAGACTGTCATCACGAACCAACATGAGTTAGAGTGATCATTGAAAGCCAACATAGAGTAATGGATAGGTGTTTCTCTCTCCTAGTTTGAAACTCCTCAATAGTGCACACCCACAACCCCACTGCGGGGGATCAAATCCACTACCTTTAGGTTGTGAGATCAATATCACTGACTATTCATGGCTAATTGAGTCGGAATTCAGTGACCCTTAAACCTAATCCCCAACCGATACAGTCATTAAGAATCAACTCCACCTTGAGACACTGAACTCCACTACGAGGATTTCTCAGTACAACTTCAAGTGTATGGTCAGTGAAAGCATTGGTTTAGAGTGGAACTATATCATGCATTGAAAGAGTTAGAGATTAAAGACCATTGAATTCCGGCCAAAGTGATTGTAATTCGTCAGTCAGCCTCATCTCTTAACTTGAAGGCCACACGTTAGATTCCTGGTGGGGTCATGAAGTACAAATAAACAGCTGTACAATAGTCCCTGGCTTTTAATGATTTCTCTAACTGATGTTGGTTTGTGAGGAAATCTACGTTGAAGTAATTCTAATCCCCTACAAAAAAAAATCCATGATCTAAGCACCCATGTTAGTTTGTGACCGGAATATTGTATAGGATGTTTCATCTACACTCCGATGATAATCTAATATTATTTGAAATCTACTGAGTTGGTCATATATGTATATAGTTCGGAGACTTGAGTAATGAATTCATCACAAAAAATATTCCCAACACATTTTTGTAGACTTTCCTCAATATCTGCTTTCGAGGATTCAATATCAAAAGTTAGATGATCGACTAGAAAGGCAAAGGAAGCAACAAGGAACTGATAAGGCAGCCAACCAGAAAACAAACTGTTGGTGGCCCAAGAAATATTCAGAAAAAAATTGAGATGGATTGGGATATATGCTGGGGAGCCCTTCAAATGACATGATAAGATAGCAGATCCTTGAAGAGGATCTGAATGAGAGGCAAAGAGGTAAACGTGCGTCGCAAGGTAACAGGGAGGAGAAAGAGTAGAACTTGGAATATAACCCCAAATTAGATACGATATCCGAGTCATATTATATACAGTGATAAGTAAACATATCATGGCGCTGAGCTTCATTTATATAATTTCATTATTTCTTATCATTTGATTCTGTTGGCGGTAATTATTTCCATACCTCTGGAATCGGCGTTTAGGCATTCCCATTGCATACGTTTGTTGTAGACTCAATAAATAAACACACAGTGATCAACCTTTCCCTCTGTCTACCTGTATTACATTTTAGGCTGATTGTAAACGATATGTTGTTAGGTTACTCACAAGATATAATATTATGAGCAACATAGTATTTGGACACATTTATTCTAATGTATTTGAATGTTCTAGCTATATGTCAATTAATTTCAATCAAATTTTAGGACCGCATCTGTGTTACACCCTAATGTATGTAATTTAATGAGTTGAGATTGCTGAGTTTTTCTCTAAGCAACTCATTTTTCCGGGTAAATTGTTCTACACTCAGCTTTGAGTAAAATGATTCTTTAAGAAAAATATATATACAAACACTCTACCACAGTGCTAAAATGCATTTCTTAGTTTATTTAATTCTAATACCGTCTGACATTACGTAATCTTATTATTTTGTTTCACAAGCCTTTATCTACTACTAATGTAACACTAGAACTGGGGCACTGTGGCAGAGCATAATTCCATATTAAATGAGTTTAACCAATAAATCAAATCCCTCCAAACCAATACCTGAATATCAATAAGAGGCTCACTAGCGACTGGTCCTATTCAGGTAGATAGTTACCTCAGGCTCTAGCGGGAAGTCGTGACCATTTGGGTACAGCAGGTTGGGTGTGAGGACAAATACTCGCCACCGATGACACTGGCTAGTGGTCGGGCTATGTTGTGATTTGGCAGAAGCTGGGATTCATAGGATGGCCATTGGATAGGGTCCCAGTGGCCTAAGGGTCTACGAGATCGCCTTATAACCAACAGGTCCTAACTTCGAACCCCGGCGAGTGGGTACCCCTGAAATGTCTCAAACTAGGACCGAAATAGCAGTCCAATACTCCCTGGTTTTCCCAATGGTTCTCTAACCGATATCAGCTCATGATGAAATCCTGTAACCAATAAATCAAATCCTTACAAACCAATACTTGAGTTTACGTACAATTATATAATGTTTGAATACCTGGATGACGTTTTGAGCAGAATTTATGGCTGCTCATGATCATATCAGTGTGATAACACGACTTAATAAATGACTTTATTTTCTACATGTAGAATGATTGACTTCGCTAAGTTAAATAATCTAGAAAAACAAACTGGCCACTGAAATGCACTTACTTGCATATAACCACACATTAGAACGACAGACAGGGTGAAAACATTATAAAGGAATATGGTTAGGTGGAAATAGAAGTTAATCACCTAATCTTTATCGATCGAATCAACAAAAAATACGTGCAATGGAAATATGATACCAGACAAATACCAGATAGATTGGAAAATCGCAATAAAAATCACCAGAGGGTATTAGGCTATACAAAATCAGGTTGTTAGATCGAATGAGTACATTCATATGATTATGAGAAAAATGAAATTATACTCGAAAAGTCAACTAGTTATTAACACTAGATCCTCACCATGTATGTTATATCACAAAGACTTATCTAATATGGAATGACATGGAAGAGATCACATAATAAGAATTATTATTATTAGTATGGGTTCCTCAGAGTATGGCCAATCCAGTTCCATTTCTTCCTGCTTATTTGTTGCACAATCGGTCCCTGGTTGGCTTCGCTCCCAGAGACCCCTCACTATTGCTGATCTTTTCTGGCCGGCCGTCTGTTTCTGAGTAGTGAGTGAAGATAGCTGTTGATGAAGGTCTGTAGTTTGTTCGAAGTGCTCTTCATGACACGCAGTGCAAGTCTCTGATCCGTATAATAGCACTGACTTCACATTGGAGTTGAAAATCCGGATCTTATTTTCATTTTCATGGTGAGTGCTGTTGACCTTCACACAGACTTGAGAGTGATGAAAGCTTGTCTTGCTTTTCCAATTCTGCCTTTGATATCCTCGTCAGTTCTCCCTGTAGTTGAGACAATGCTTCCCAGGAAGGTGAAGGAGGTTGGTTCTTCCATTTATGCTGATTGTTGTCTGTTGTTGTTGTTGCTGCTGGTGTTGGTCAGGAATCTCCATCACCTCTGTTCTATCTATGTTCACCTGAAGTCCTATCTCTGATGCTTTTTCTGCCAACTTGTTGCTTCTCACTTCCATATCTTCCAGTTTGTGGGAAATCAGACATTTATCATCGGTGAAGTCCAGATCCTCCAAGTTTTCTATTCATGGGTCCACTTTATACCTGTTTCCTCGTTGTCTGCTGCCTGTCGCACTATCCAGTCTACCGCAATCAGGATGATCATTGGCGATAGTAGGCAGCCTTGCCCTACTCCCGTCCT
>CALYDD020000074.1:0-36688 GCA_944472135.2 Trichobilharzia regenti | reverse complement strand
CCAACCAATAAATTCTTCCGGAAAATAACCCGCTTAACACTGACATCTTCTCTTCTTGTTAGCAAGATATCAAGAAATGATAAAGTATTGTCTTGCTCTGTTTCACGTGTGCATGAGCCATATGGAAGGTTTTAAGAATGGTGTCGGTATCTACTTTATTCTTGTGCGAGAGAAAAGTATCGTCTATATATCTACAGTAGAACGAAAGTTCGTAGATTACATTTTTATGTGGACCAATCTCTAATTTTGTGATTAATTTACCGCTCAAGAGGAGACCCAGAGGTGATATCATTGCTATACCATAGTTGTTAAACAGAAACTGCACATTCGTAGAACAAAAGGGTAGCAGTTCCCGTTGTTTTTGAGTTGGTATACGTAACTCCATATCATTTTCGATCAGAGAATCACGAATGAAGTCAACGGTCTCTCAAAAGTGTCAGTAAGTATGGTAAGTGCTTTGTGCCAAACGCAAAGTACTGTTACAAGATTGGCAGGAGCCTGTACCTTCATTCACCGCCGTAGGTGAACGACTTGGAGTTGTTGATAAGTTCATATATTCAGGTAGTCGTATGATTGCTGATAGAGGTATGACAGACGAGACTTGTAGTCGTACAATGAAAGCTAGGGTGGCATACGACAATTAGAACCATTTCTGAGGTAGTCGTGGCATCACCCTCACTTTCAAAGGTCGAGGTTATAGCGCTTCAGTACGCGCAGTCTTGCCCTAAACCTGTGAAACCTGGCTTCCTCAAGCTGGGGAATTGAGGCAACTCTGCATATTGGATCATCTCTGTCTCCATTGAATTACTTACGTTCGATGGCATCATCATTTGAGTAATTCTCAGCTCCAACAGCGGTGTATAGACAATGGTGAAGGTCACCTTTCTTTGACTGTGGTCATCTGATAACACCGGCTTCGGTAGCTTGGAAATGTGCTACTAATGTCATCCCGTAGTCTTACTTACCAGTCTCTGTTCGCTGGCCGTGGGACTAGATGGGAAAAGTGGAGTGATAGTCAGCCTATATCGTGGGATGAACGATATTTGTACTGGATTAGCATCATTTGGCACATCACGACTCCGTAGTTGGAGTCCGAGAGATGATTGGGATCAGTAGCTGGAAACGTTATCAGATATGGTTAAGAATCACAATCAGTGGCAAACCTGCCGTAATTTCCTTCTTTCTTATCTTTATGACAATGGTACGATGAATATTGTTTTATCCTGTCAAATGTAATTGCTTCTTTTCTGGAGGACTTCCTTTATTCATTCTTCCCCTATTTTCTTTTCTTTATGTACTGTTGTTTAATCGTCTTCGTGTGGCGCATCTTCTTCGTACCTATATGGTGCCAAGTTTGTGTCTGAAATAAATCAATAATCGAGGAATGATAGCGAACACAGTAGTGACATCCATAGAGATCATTTTCTCATCACTGATCTTCTTATCTCTCACCTTTACTATAAATTCTAAAATGTGCTTTAAGCGGAAAGGAATATCACCAAATAACATATCATTCATCATGAATGTCATGCATGAGTTGTGTTCATAGTTCTCCTTTGATCGTGCTTTCCTATAGTTTTCCAGATATTGATTTATTTATTATTGTTTAGCTGAGAAACTTTATTACAGTACTTAAAGAGGAATAAGACGGTCTATCTATTTGTGTGGCGAGGTATGCAGGTAATTCACAAATTTACCAGTCTTAGCTTTGCTTTTACTTTGATTGATTGTTCAACGTTACCTAGAAGATCCTCAGAGGTGGTTGCTGTAGTGTACCTTCGACCGTCTTGTTGGAGTGGACTGGACCAACTTTTACGTGTAAAATGATATGTATCCATTTATATATATATATATATATATGTGTGTATGTTGGTCTCTCTTTCTGTTTGCTCTCTTAGTCTGTGACCATTTCACTTGTATGAACCTGTCTCCTTTAACAATGTATATTCCCCTTATATTATATATAATATGAGTGTTTGTTGACAGTCCGTTGCTTGGTGACACATATCCATATATAGTGGTTGTTGACATGTCTGCTATATTTCGCTATGTATATATGGATCGATACTTCATTATAATTAGCCATTCATGTTAAGACTGTCTAATGATTGTTCACACCTTTGTCTGAACATTCATATATATATTTCGTTCTCACAATCTTGTGACTTACACTTACTCACTTACTTACTTTGGTGTGATACCACTTATTGCTTCTCCTTGTGTTTGGAAAATAGAAGTATCATCGCAAACCTAGTGGTCTTCTGATTTCCGCCTTCTTGCGTCAGGACTATTAGTTTCTCGACCAGTCCATAACAATAATTTAGCGACGAGTACATAACAATTTGGCGACGGGGAAAACTATGGATTATTCTAAATTGGAATTATTGTTTGAACGACAAATGAAATTAATGGAAATGTTCGTCAACCAACAGACTGGTCCAGCTCCACCTTCAAGCAATCCCAATCATACCATGCTACCATCTGTCGACGGAATTGTGAATAGTATTTCACAGTTCAATTATGACCCAGAGGCTAATGTCACTTTTGACACATGGTATCAACGTTATGAGGATTTATTCACTGTTGATCTCGCCTCACAAGACGATGCTTGGAAGGTGCGAGTGTTGTTACGTAAATTGGGTCCGGCAGAATATGAACGGTACTGCAACCTAATTTTACCCCAGAAACCACGTGACAAGTGTTTCGATGATACAATAAAGCTGCTGCGTGAACATTTTGGAGACCACTCCTCATTATTCAGCATACGTTATCGTTGCCTCAAGCTGACAATGAATGAAAATGATGATTTTCTTACTCACGTTGGCACAGTCAACCGAGAATGTGAGAGATTTCGACTCAGGTCCTTAACAGATGATCAGTTCAAAGCCTTGATTCTCATATGCAGTCTTCAATCTCCTCGTTTCACAGATATCCGAACTCGACTGCTCAATCAGCTAGAACAAAATCCTAAGTTAACATTACATGACATAGCTGATGAATATCAACGGCTGATTAATTTGCAGAAAGACACACACCTGGTCGAATCAACACCTTCGAGAAGCTCTGATATTCATGCATTACGAAAGAGCAAAAATCTCTCATCATCTACTCCTGACCCACCTTCTCCTAATGTCCCGCGGAAATCTACACATACTCGTCCAACTTCACAAAATACTGCAAAGAAGACCCCACCATCACCATGCTGGCACTGTGGCGCGTGGCACTTTGTAAAGTCTTGTCCGTACAAAAATCATCGTTGCAGCAAGTGCAAAATCATCGGTCATAAAAATGGTTTTTGTCAGCCACGCCAACTCAGATATCATAATCCAGCGAAAGCTCGACAAACTGTTGGTCCTAAATCTCCAAGGAGATCACTGAGTCTACGCGCAACCTGTCAAGTCACAACACCAGGTATGCGGAAATATCTTGATCTTCAGATGAATGGTCATGATACACGTCTGCAGCTAGATACCGCCTCTGATATTACTGTTATATCAGAGAAACTTTGGAATACTATTGGCAGACCACCTATCGGAAATACTTCCCAGACTCTTCTCAGCGCCTGTGGTGGGCGGCTCAAACTAATTGGTGAACTCAAATGTTCCGTTTCCTTCCGCAATACCAAATTCACAGGAATTTTCTACGTCACCAAGAGTGATTTAAATGTTTTGGGACTTGATTGGTTCGATCGTTTGCATCTGGCTGATGTCCCACTAAATTCGCTATGCAATGCAGTCAAGAAGCATAAAATGTTGGACAATTCCGGACGAAGCCGAAGCCGCAAACCCAACAGGCAGACGAAACGACAGACGTCAACAACAAGCTCAAAGGTTCCAGATAAACCCCCAGGTAAACATCCTACTAATCATCAATCTTCTCAAAAGGGGAGGTGATATGTATCCATTTATATATACAACATCGAATGACCTTGGCGGCCTGTTTGAATATTTTTGGGCTACCACATTCCATGTACATTTTGCATCTATTTACTCGTATTTTATTGGTATTTACATATGAATGCTGAAAATTCCTTGCTGTATCATGAGTACTGTTTTTGGAATAAAGCAATTATTATTATTATTATATATGTATATATATATATATATATGTATGTTGGTCTCTCTTTCTGTTTGCTCTCTTAGTCTGTGACCATTTCACTTGTATGAACCTGTCTCCTTTAACAATGTATATTCCCCTTATATTATATATAATATGAGTGTTTGTTGACAGTCCGTTGCTTGGTGACACATATCCATATATGGTGGTTGTTGACATGTCTGCTATATTTCGCTATGTATATATGGATCGATACTTCATTATAATTAGCCATTCATGTTAAGACTGTCTAATGATTGTTCACACCTTTGTCTGAACATTCATATATATATTTCGTTCTCACAATCTTGTGACTTACACTTACTCACTTACTTACTTTGGTGTGATACCACTTATTACTTCTCCTTGTGTTTGGAAAATAGAAGTATCATCGCAAACCTAGTGGTCTTCTGATTTCCGCCTTCTTGCGTCAGGACTATTAGTTTCTCGACCAGTCCATAACAATAATTTAGCGACGGGTACATAACATGAACTTATCTTTAAATAATACTTTTCTATGAAGTGTTGCAATAATAACTCTCAGCTACTCATAAGAATGTCAGTATGCGTTCAAGTGACTAGCGTTTAATCAAAGGTTTGGAGGTCGAGTTTGGGGTTACGGATTAAGCACTTATCGGGATAAAAAAGTGAATCAGATCTTCGATATCAGCGTAAGGAACAAGATTCCGATTGTCAACATTAATGCCAAGTTAATCAGTGATTCATTATGTGGTTCAGAGACTAGACGTGTCGCAAAAAGCATTTTCAAAAGTCTGTTTCAGCTGCCTTCACTGAATAATGAAGATAAAATGACTGACCTTAAAGGATAAGCTTGAAAGTACTTTGGCAACAGACCAACCAGTTACTCAATGCCCAACAAATATACTGAAAATAATGAAGATCGTTGGATGAGATTACGCGCCTGGAAGGTCCTCAAGTGGAACTCTAGTTGGAAAAGACAAGTTGAGCTTGTGCCTGATGGTAATATGGAGGTGATTATGTGAAGAGAAAATGAAATCTTGTGGGCACCCGTGGAGCCAGCTAAAAAGCAAACTATGACTGGCTCCTTTAAGGTCATTCATTTACCTGTTGAATTAGAATAATGTTTTTTTATCTTCGCCGCATTTTACGAAGGCTCAACTTAATGTCTACATAATAAAAAGACGCCAAAGGTGTTGTTTGTATGACGACACAACTAGGAATCAAAATACTTTTCGGCAGTACTTTAAGATCAGTTCGCCTGTTTGATTCCTTTATGAATTTCTGATGACTTTTAAATTCCAGTACGGGATTTGATTAAGTAGATTACGCATGGAAACCAGTAAATTGTGATTTATGTCTTCCTCTTACGTAATTCCGTCTGCAATAAAAACAGAAGAAAATTAATATATCAAGTTAACTAAAGATTGCAAACACGTTAGAGCTACCAATGAATTGCTAGAAGAGTTTTGTATTCAACTAAAGCTTTTGAAAGTAACTGAACAAGGTCAAGTTTTGTAAATTGCTTTGAGATGAAAAGTAGTACCAAGCTTGTATACCAATTTTATAAATCGCGAACAGAATTAAATGTCTACTGGAATTTCGTTGATGAATCAAAATGAGAGGTTACGATGTTGCAAAGATATTTCTTAAAATGAGTCAGATTATTTGTCACACAGACATATTGTTATGTGACATTGTTAGGCCCTAAGACATTTCATTTCGAAGTTTGTAATTTGCGTTCTTTGTCTTTATTTGTTAGAAGACAAATCCTATTGTAACAACAGAAGACAAGGGCTGGCAACAGATCGTTTTATTATGAAAATCAACACGTATTTATACATATTTCAACTACATTGTGATAGACAAGAGCAGTCATCTGATTGGTTGTTTAGGTAGACAAACGCAGGCTTCTGATTGGTTGTTTCGGGATTCCTTGACAAATAGAGTTCTCTCTGCGAATCATATTCTGCCACGTTAACTTTGCTGTGATTGGTTGTTGACTCAGGCTTGTTCACGGCCCATATTAGTGACCTAGACCTTAACGTAGATTAGTGCCAACCAATCGGCTAGCAGCCTGCTCTCACCACACTCGTCCCCCCGTCAAATACGTGCGACTGAAGTCGGCTTGATCTACTTGGTGCAGGCGTCATCGTTGGCTTGTCTCGCTGTATCCATTTCTGGAGCTCGCTGACGTTCACGCGCCTCTCATTGTTCGCCATTGCGACTGTGTCTGCGTAACCCCATCTCGAAGTGACCATATATGGTCCTTCCCACTTTGGAAACTGTTTGCCTGACCCTGTCGAACATTCGTCCATATTTCGGCTCACACCTTCATACGCTGCTTTCGCCCGACCTCCCAGCAGCGTCTCAAGTAGCAGCTCCATCGCTGACAGATCTTGAACGCCACTCAACTGCGCAGAAGCCTTGAAGTCCTGCCCGGAGATCCATATGTCTCCATCAAAAACTGCAGGGTATAGGCTTTTCATTTGTCGGTAGGCAGTGACACCAAATGTAACAACAGAAGACAAGGGCTGGCAACAGATCGTTTTATTATGAAAATCAACACGTATTTATACATATTTCAACTACATTGTGATAGACAAGAGCAGTCATCTGATTGGTTGTTTAGGTAGACAAACGCAGGCTTCTGATTGGTTGTTTCGGGATTCCTTGACAAATAGAGTTCTCTCTGCGAATCATATTCTGCCACGTTAACTTTGCTGTGATTGGTTGTTGACTCAGGCTTGTTCACGGCCCATATTAGTGACCTAGACCTTAACGTAGATTAGTGCCAACCAATCGGCTAGCAGCCTGCTCTCACCACACTATGTTATGGATTTTGCATGTAACTCTAAACCTCTGCTTTTTTATCGAAAGTTTTTATTTTTAAGAGTTACTTTATAGGGTTTCGATTGGCTTCAAGTTCCCCCAGGCACTGATATCAGTTAGAGAACCATTGAAAATCAATCAGCGGGTACTGAGCAGATGTTTCGTCCCAGTTTGGAACTCTTTGGCAGTGTGCATTTACTTGAACTAGAACTCAGGACCTTCTGGTTACAAGAGAAGATGTTAGACTGTTCAGAGACTGGAACCTGATTCAGAGACCTATGAATTCCAACTCCTACCTATACGTGACATTTTTGTGCGACCAACAACGGATTTGATTGGCGAATATTATTCTTCCTGACTGCCAACTGGATGGACCCCACTGATAACAACTACCCACTAGAACTCCAGTTAACTTCGTTCTGTAACTAGTCAGCAGCGAGCATCAGATCATTTTCCAATAGTTTGGAGGGATTTGATTTGTTTCAAGCTAGATCATGGATCGATATCAGTTGGTAAAACAACCATTGAATCAAGTCTGAATGGTCTATGACCTACCGTTGTAGCCGGAAGGTCCTGGGTTCGAATCCGAGTAAATGCGCACCACCGAAGCGACTCAAACTGGGACGAAGCATCTGTCCAGTACCTTCTGATTGGTTTTCAATTGTTCTCTAACTGATATCAAGTTTTCATTGCTAATTATCGTTGAGAATTTCTTAATATAAATATTCATTGATTTTCTGATGTTCAAAATCTTCTGAAAGCTGCTTTGTATATTCCGGAAAGTGTTCAAAAGAAGGTAATACATTTGATTCCTCATATGACCAATTTGTCATACGTAGAACTACTTAACAGTTTAATTTTCTTCTCCTTACCATAACATAGTCAGTGAAGAGATCTAATCAAGATGTTCAGAATTTTAAGAAATGACTATAACCCTATTTTATCTTCTCTTTTTCTTTTCACTAGGTTATAGCATCTCAGAGAGTAGTCTCAGGAAATTTCTGAAGACAAAGAGGAACTAGATCGCTCTGGAAAATTGATTCTCCGATCAAGTGATTAACTCTTAGAACTAATTCCCAACAGAAGTGGTGTCTGAGTGCTTAATCAACCCGCACAATATAAGATTAGACAAACATAGATACTTATTATAAAAGAATAAACACAGAGTTCTTACGAGTTTAACCACGGATTGATATTAGTTAGAGAAACATTGAAAATCAGGGAGTACTGGATACCTGTTTCACCCTAGTTTGGAAATCATCAGTAATGCGCACCCATCATTGAGGTTCGAACCCACGACCTTCACGTTACAAGGCAAGCTAGCTCATACACTATTCAGCCACTTGGACACAATTCAATGATCAACTTCTTCCAATTTGTGATTTAGCGCGACCACCAACCAATATCATCGGTGGGAAATCCATCCTCTGACTTGACTGGATGGACCTCACTGGTCACGACTTCTCACTAAGACTCCAAGAAACTGCGTCCTGTAGCAGGTCACTAGCAAGCATAAGATTAGTTTTCAAGAGTTAGTTTGTAAGGATTAGATTTGTTTTTACGAGTTTGACCACGGATTGTTATCTACTAGGTTCTGGGTTCGAACACCACTGGATGAGTACTGCCGATGATTTTTAAACCAAGATGAAACAGCTGTACAATACTCCATAGTTTTCAATGGTTCTTTAACTGATATCAATCAGTGGGCAAACTCGTAAAAACAAATCTAATCCATAAAAACCAACTCTTGAAAAACACAGAGTTGAAATCTTCTATCCTTATCCAAAACTCTGACTTTAAATATATGTACATATTAAGATTCTAATCCTATTAGAGGATTAGAATAAGGCAGTTGAACACCTGGGAGATGTGTTATATTGCAACATCTAAACCTTGAGTGTGTACCTTATTAGATACTACTGAAAAATTGGTTTAGTTTACATGAACATTTAAGTTCATTTGTGCAACTCATACATATATGCATCACCTCATTAAATAAATGAAATCAATACTGAGAAATTGATTTAAAAATGTATTCAACATTCCAGTTCGGGAAATAGAGCTTCGGTTAATCACCATTCTTATCTTAAGACATATTATTTTTAGTAAACAGTATTCAGCGAGAACACTTGTCAACGTATTTATCATAAAGATCTTTATATATTTATATAATTCTGAAGAACGCCTATCTTTTTAGGCAGAATCTATTGCCCAACAGTTGTGCCGAAGAAAATGGAGGTGGGAAGACCGTTGAGTGTTTAAACGAAATAAATAACGAAACGTCAGTAAAACAACATCGTTTTGTTTTTTATCCATTGGGAAATACAAAAAACCCTTATTATAATGAATATTATATACCCAGTGCCCAAATTTTTTTTAAACCGGTAAAAGTGAACTTGGTTTAGACATACAGAAACTGTTCAAGGTAAAAGTAACAATGATAATACTAACAGTTGTAATGGTAGATAGATTAAATAAATCAAAAGAAAATTAAGTTATCGTATTATTCTTGCTTTCTGATTTAATAATAATAAAGCTTTATATCAGACATTATGTGAACGTATGATACAAGAATGTTCAGCGTATACAGTTCCAATATACTTTTTTCTTCATACAGGATTTTTATGCAAAGTAATAAGCTGTAGTTTATCTTCATTTCATTGACGAATTACATAGTGTTTAGAATTTAATTTTCGGATGGTGACTAGCAATGGAATCCAGGATGCGCATTTCGTCCCATCCGGGACTCGTCACTGGATGTACATGCATTTCCCAGTGAGTGATGATGCTCCCATCGAGGCTCGAACCCATTGCCTATAGTTTCAAACGCCAAAACGTTATCCACTAGACCACTTGTGCTAGGAGAGCCACCTCTTGTGCAACGGGTCATATTAATTTAATTTGAGATTTTCCTGTCGATTGATTGGACCAAAGTGCTCGGTCTCAGGTTGACATGTCGGCTTCTTGTGCAGATGTTTCGACGATGTCTGGACATTTATTTAGAATTTAATTTGTGGATGGTGACTAGCAGTGGAATCCAGGATGCGCATTTCGTCCTATTTGGGTTCGAGCCTTGGTGGAAACATCATCACTCACTGGGAAATGCAGGTACATCCGGATGACGAGTCCCGAACAGGACGAAATGCGCATCCTGGATTCCACTGCTAGACATCATTCACAAATTAAATTCTAAATAAATGCCCAGACATCGTCAAAACATCTGCACAAGAAGCCGACATGTCAACCTGAGACCGAGCACTTCAGTCCAATCAATCGACGGGAAAATATCATATTCAATTAAATACATAGCGTTTAGTTCAAAGCAAGTTAAACGCGCAAGTTCATGTTAAGGTCATTTGATATAACTGAACGATTTAAACAATGATAAATCCACATGAAATTAAGCATTTTGGTGGAAAGGAATTTCAGTAGGTCAGTGATTCAAACAGGCCACCAACGACCAGGGTAGATATTAGGGACTGTGCATACTGTTTCTTTATACACAAAGTTCTGTTTTAAATTCAGGACTAGACAAAGCCTCTTCTGTCTTCAGAAGCTTAGGACGAAGAAAACACACGACATGTTAGCATAAATTCAGTTTATTTTTATTAATAACTTCTTATTATATTCTTTCACTTTCTTTGGGGAACATAAGCCTTCAAACCTTGGGCTTTGAAGTTTCGGTTGCAAGGGTGTCATTTTTCTCTTACGCAGTAAGGTTCCTAACTTCACACTCAACTTCCTTACTTTACAGGTTTAGGGGTGAGTCGGTCGGCATTTAATTCCCGGACCACAAGCACGGCTGACGAGTATTCTACTGCTGAACCACTGATGGATGATACCGAATGTTCAGATCGCAGAAATCCTGAACCTCTGGTTGCTGGTTTCAGAATACTAAGCTTAATATGTAGAACACCAAGCTCTGTAACTGACGCAGAACAACATAAAACGGTTAGGCAACACGACTATTTATTCTTCAAGCGATAACAAAACAGATTTAAAATCGTTAATCAGTGCTAAAGTTCCTAAACAATAGTACTTCTAATCGTATTTCTCCAATCTTCTGCCGACCAATACACAACTAAGCGATGATAGCCTTCTTGTCTCCCGCCAAATCGATAGCAGTTCGAACAAATAAACAACTCAGGGTTAACCAACATTGACAAATGGTCTTAAAATAATAGTCACGGTTGTGTTTATGTAACAGAAACCTAGATGAGAGTTTTTCTCACCCTTCCTTCCTTCCTGCCTGGAATGTGCTTTTTTTATCCATATCAAACGCTACAGTCGATTTAGCTTGCTGCACAATTTTGTTTTCAACAAAATAACCACTACCGACTGCTTATTTGTTTGACACATGTATTAACATTGTTCACAGTTGATATAATAATACAGTTTACAGGATTTATCGAATCCTGCCGCATAGAGAGAGAGAGAGGTAATTTCATGTTGCTGATGCTGTGATAATAAAATAAAAGTACACTCTCTCTACTGGGAACCAATCAGAATCATTCTACAAATAATTTAATCTATGCCCTGCGCTCTATAACAATCGATAAATTTGTTATTATCATTGTTATGATTATTTTTATTTTGATGATTATAGTTATTGTTGTTTTTGATTTGATTTTACTCTCAGTCTGGACAAAAATAAGCAACAAAATGAGAGAGAGAGAGAGTGCGAGGAGATACAAAAACAAATGCGCAGACAGTTACTCATTCCTGCATTTTTATTTTTTGAAGGACTAAACACTAAGATAGATAGATTAAGTATAAATGGACAGATGGACAGATAGATGGATAACAAGACAGTAAGATGAATAAGAAGGAGACAAAGCAAATAGTGCGAGAGCGAGTGAACGGGAGAGAGAGAGATAGACATGTGGGTAGATGGAGAAATATGGATACATAGATAGATAGACAGACAGACACTTAGGAAGAATTAAGAAAGTGTGAAGAGTGGACTTGTCAAAACAAATCAGCATCAGAGGAGGGCGAAGAAAAAGACGTTATGTGATAGGGTATAAAAAGTTATGACACGAATTTCTGGACAGAGTGTAACATTGCTAGTGGTAGTTTTCTTTTATTGTCTTTTCAGTTTACCGACATGTTTAATATGCGTGTGCGTGTGTGTGTGTGTGTGCTTTAAATGTTGATTCGTGAGGAAATCTAACAGTTGAAACTATTCTAATATCCCTACAAGAAACCCATAATCGACATACACCGGTCTCCAGCACACTGATGGCTTCTGATTGGATGGATGTTCTGAAACTGAGTATTGAGAAGACATGACCAGTAGTGTCCACCACATCAAAATGAAGTGAATACTCATCGAAGGTATTAAACCTCGGTAGTGTGATGCCAAATAGAATTCATAGGGCACTGAATTCCACCTAGTTCAAGTGTCTAAATAATCAACGTAAAGTGAAGGTTCCATGTTCGATTCCTGGATGTAGGTTCGTAGGTGTGCACTACTGAATAGTTCTAAACTAGAATGAGACAGCCAACCGGTACTCCCTTGCTTTCTAATGGTCCTCTAATACACTTCAACTTGTGATCAAACCTGTAATTTTCATTTTCCATCGATTGGTTGAATTTATTGGACCGAAATGCTCAGTCTGTGTTAACAAGCATCGACCCCTCAAACGAATACTTCGATGACGTCTTAGAATAAAGATGATGTCATTTTGGTTGATGGTGTCTAGAATTGGAATCCAGGATTGTGCGTTTCGCCCTACATAGGACTCATCATCAGGGTGTACCTGCATTCACAGTGAGTGGGTGATGATGTCCCTACTGAGACTTAATACACACAGTACTTCTCATTTCAAACACCGAACTGCAAGAGATGGTTCTTTTAGCCCCAGCATAGGGTTCGGATCTCATTGGGAACACTGCCACTTATTCACTGGGAATTCAGATGCATCCAGATGATATTTCCTAATTTGAACGAAATACACATCGTGCAATCAATCCATTGCTGACCACACCCTCAAACAAGAAATAATAGTTAGGATGAAGTGAATTTCAGAGGCAGTAAGTTGAAATTAAGCTGTCATTGTCAAATATGAATGATTTGATGATATACAATTTAGTGGCACAATCAACACAAAATAAATATTCTCACATCTGTTGATAATAGATAAAGGCAGAAAATCACTAGTTAGGATGACAAATCATATTTGTAAATTCTATTCAGACAAAACAAAATAATATTTCAAACTGATACTGATAAAGAGTGATTTCGTATCAGAGTGATAGAGAGAGAGAGAGAAAGAGAGAAGGGGAGAGAGAGGAAGAGATATGTGATAGACATCATATGATGATGCGCGGGTGGGGTCGGATAGGGTGAAAGACAGACTAAGAAATAAGATTGTTGTATAATAAATAATAATAAAATATAGTGGAAAGCATTTGGGTGATGAACAACGTTTAAGGATGATAGTAAGAGTAAATAAATAAATAATAAAATGGTGAGTGAAGGAACAGCTTCAATGTCAGTATCGGATAAGAAAGAAAGACCTTCACTGATCTGAAATCAGTCTGAGAATCGAATGCATTCAGCGTTGAGAAGAGGATTCAGGCTAATGTCAAGTCAGTCAGTGCCTCTTTTTAGTTCAGACACTTGGTACACGCATCAGCGAAAGAATTCCCAGTAGGCTACTTCAGACTTTCTAAACAACTGCTTTCTCTGCCACAATACTGAATATAAGATGACCGTTGCCAATGGACGTGAACATTGAACGTTTGTTTATTGAAACTGGTAGCCACTGGTGGGCAACTCGAAGGCGCGAATGGTTTGATCGTGTACAAGTTCGAAGAAGACGAAAGAATACGAATAAAAGTACATTATATTTTGTATAAAACATTTGCTTACTTGTACTTATCCAGACTTTAAAAAACTGGTGTTTTAGAGTTAGAGTCGAGAAAGTCATAGTAATTATCGGTTCGCAGCGTCTTTGTTACAATAGGAACTTAGGGTTAAGTTCCTTAACAACCGTCCAGAAAGGATTGACGACGAACTAACGAAGAACTGATTACTCAATAAATGTACACAAGCAAATTGAGATAGATTGCACATATTTATTATTTTTTGATTACAGCTTGACTCAACACTGTATTTTGGTACAAGTATGGAATTTTCACCATGGATATCGGTAGCCCGAATTTTGCAGACCGACCATAGATATCAGGTGTGCGTCGGCAGGGGATCGAACCTCGGACCATGTGGATGGTCGGCGAGAGTCTTAACCACTGTTCCACCGACTCACATATGCGCTGAATAGAATGTTGGGTGACATGACGTAATAGTCAGGCACCTCCAGTGAAATCTAAATGGGAAGTGATGAGCTGATCATGAGTTCCAGGATTATATGGAAGGGATCGTTTCACGAGGAAACGAAAGTTTATGGGCAACTGTGGAACCAACTAGAAAAATGGACTTCAGAGAACAGGATGGAATGACTATGTGCTGGTGAAGCCTCATGTTCTACTGGGAACCCAAAAGAATAATAATAACAAATAATTATAAAGGAACAACAAATTATATCAGTAGATTGATATTCTCATCTAACGTTGCTGCTTATTTTTACATGAAGAGAAACACTGAGAAAGAATTAACAGAAGTGGAAACAACAACAACAAGCGGATTTTTTTCACCGGAGACCTGTTCCATTCTTGTTTGAGACTCTTCAGCAGTACTTGCGCATGACCCCAATAGAGATAGAACTCAGTACCTTCAGGTTACAAGGTGAACTTGTATATTATTCAGCCACTGACACAGAATCCAATGACCCATCGATCTTACCTTCTGTCAATCCACGATATGCATAGAGCAACGCATGCCTAAGTAGGTGGATTTTTTTGTCATCGTGTCAGTGAGAATTTGTGAATATTGAAATCCATTATATTGTGTAAGTTATGGGGAGCAGACTTATCAGTGTGTCAGGCTAAGTTATACATATTGTGTATGACGGATAATCACACTACTTAGTTATACAGGCCCAAGTAAAGTTGAGTGATACTCGAACATGAGACACTTTCGTGAAAGGTCGAATACTTAACTCAAATAAGCCATATCATTGCCTAATAATAATGATGAAGAATATTTCCTGAACTGTTTTCAGATCAGTTGAACTCAACCCAACTGGTATGACCCAAGTAATCAGTATCCCATTGACGACTTTATTGATTGGTTTTTATTCAAATATCTAGTCAGTTCCAAACATTTTAACTGATTAAAAATGCCCATTAAAATTTTAAAAAACGGATGCTGAACAAAGAGTACTCATCAGGCTCTACAGTTATATATACACATTATAGTGAATGAATGAATTAGTGTTATGAACAACATTAATGTTTAAATAACATCGAATCAATAACATTGATAGATTACAGCTCAATAGCATCAACATATGTGCGTCGGTGGAACAGTGGTTAAGACTCTCGCCGACCATCCACATGGTCCGAGGTTCGATCCCCTGCCGACGCACACCTGATATCTATGGTCGGTCTGCGAAATTCGGGCTACCGATATCCATGGTGAAAATTCCATACTTGTACCAAAATACAGTGTTGAGTCAAGCTATAATCAAAAATAAAAAAATAAAAAATAAAATAAGCTGAATGTCAGAAAAATGAGGAAAGATAATATTACAAATTCATGAATTTATAGTCTCTACTGAAGGCGAAGAAGTAATTGAAGCTAAATTCAGCATTGTGTATGATACTTTGATCGAAAACAACTATCCCGAAAAATTTATCAAGAAACACGTGACAAAGAAAGCGGAAAAGGACTACTCACTATCTGTAAGCAAGAAGCCACTTTATATACGACTGCAATTCAAGGGCGATATACCAAGTGAGATAATTACGAGGAAATTAAGGAAATCAGTCCAAAGAACTTTTAATACTGGCGAACTACAAGTCTTATTCTCTACACGTCCGATGGTTCTACCTCAATTGAAAGATGAAGTACCTAGACCAGTCACTTCAAGTTGTATCTACCAATTCAATTGCGCTTGTGAAGTGAATTATATTGGCCGTTGCTCTAGGAACTTGGTTTTTCGTGCTTGAGAGCATTTCCCAGTATGGCTAAGCGAAGGTGTAGTAAAAACCATCAACAGTTCGATATTGGACCATCTGATGCATACCAGTCCCAAAGTCAGCGTGGGAGAATCCTTCTCTATCATCTACCGGGTGCCAAATAAATTACCCAAAACATCGAAGCACCGCAGGCTCCAAACAGCAGAGGCTATTGTGATTCGCCTCAAACAACCAGTGCTCTGTGTTCAAAAGAAGCAAGTCCAGCCCCTACTATTGCCCTGGCCTTCAGTAGAAGCTATAAACTCATGAATTTGTAATATTATCTTTCTCATTTTTCTGACATTCAGCTTATTTTATGTTGATGCCATTGAGCTGTAATCTACCGATGTTATTGATTCGATGTTATTTAAGCATTAATGTTGTTCATAACACTAATTCATTCATTCACTATAATGTGTATATAAAACTGTAGAGCCTGATGAAGAAGGGGTTATCGAAAAGAGTACTCTTTGTTCAGTATCCATTCTTTTGAAAATTCCAGACTAATGTCAGGTCATGATGAAAATCCTGTAACCAATCAAATCCCTACAAATCAACACTTGAATATCGATGAGACGCTCACTAGCGACTAGCCCTATTCAGGCAGGGAGTTACCTGGGGTTCTAGTGTGAAATCGTGACCAGTAGGGTGCAGCACGTCGGGTGTGAGGACAAATACTCGCCGAAGACATTGGCTAGTGGTCCCGCTATGTCGTGAATTGGCAGAAGTTAGAATTCGTGGGCCATTGGAATGGGTCCCAGTGGCTTAATGGTATACGAGCTCGTTGGCCTTGTAACCAGAAGGTCGTGGGTTCGAATCCCGGTGGGTGCGTACTGATGAACAGTCCCAAACTAGGGCGAAACAGTTGGCTGTCCAGTACTCCCAGGTTTTCCAATGGTTCTCTAACTAATGTCAGCTCATGATGAAAATCCTGTAACCAATCAAATCCCTACAAACCAACACTTGAATGTATATAAATGAAGGAAAAAAGTTGTGTGAGTAGTGACTTGATATGATTATGAGTGGCAATAGTTTGTGCTCGAAACTTGTTCATCAGTTAATATGACTGTATAACACTGCATGATTTATCAAAATAAAATCTTATCCATGATGCGGTTACATTTTACTACAGTGCCCAAGTTTTATACCTGTATCCTATTGAAGATCAATAACATCCAGGGTTATACAAGATTATTTGATTTCACTTTGCTTCTTTTAATTATTTCATGTCTAGTTTTTCAACAAAAAACAAATGGACCACTGTCTGTGAGACATGTCTGAAAGAATTATTTAAATCAAATTCTTAACCATTTTAAACGATTGTCTGATTGACGGATTGATTAGTCGACCGGTCGAATTAGTTGACTAATTGTCTGACTAGCAAAATTTCATCTTATATACCAAAAAAAGATAAAAAAGGAAGAATCTTAAGTACAAACTGGAAGATAAAAAAGAGAAGAAAAAATAGGAGAGAGCGAGAAAGAGAGAGAAGGGCAGTGTTATGACTGGACTGGCCCGTCGCCAATTTGTGATAGCTGAACTGAACTGAATAAATCCATTGCTACTTTGTTATGCATAGGCCTGTTAATTACTATAACGGTAATGAACTTGACTGATACGCTAAGACGTCTGTTTGTCCGTTGTACCTTCCGATTCACAGAGTCACGCAAATATCAAAAGACAGTGGCTTGTCTGTGACTGTAAGATATTGTATTGTATTATATCATACGATTCTTGAGAAAGGATGATAAACTATTTTATTCTGGGTTCAATCACGCAGAGATCGCATAACGGAGCCAGAAAGTATTATTTATTTTTATTCCATTGGGTTCCAAGTGGAACATAGGGCTTCACCAACACATCGCAAATTGACCCTTTTCTCTACAGCTGGCTTGACGAATGCCCATAAACTTTCATTTAGTCCTTACACAATATCCTCCATGTCACCCTTGAACTCATGATCAACTCATCACTTCCCATCTGGATTCCACTTGAGGTTGCTTGACTAGTGCGTGATGTCACCCAACATTCTGTTCACTATGTATGCGCAGTTTATCTGCATTCCCTTCTGCACATTTGTTAGATAATAGATTCTTGGCTGGTTCATTGACAAAGTTCCCTGTTGATTATCGTCTTTGTCTGGCCAGTGAAGGCAGGTGTTGATGAAAGTGTTCAACAGCCTGTTGGAAATGTTTCTGGTGACTTTCACGTCGAGTCTCTGAACCACATAAAAGCATTGACTAAATTGACATTAGTACTGAAAATGTTAATCTTGTTCTTTATGCTGAGTTCATTAGATTCTCAGACTGATTTCAGATTAATGAAGGTCTATCTTACCTTTCCGATCATTTCGCTGGCATCCTCCCCCACGCCGCCATCTATAGTTGAAATGATGTTGCCTAGATAAACGAAAGAAAAGATGTCCCTCAAGTTTCTTCCCCTGATAGTGATTGCTGGTTGTTTTCGTTGTTGTTGGTCAGATATCGTCATCATTTCTGTGTTCTCTATTTTCCTTTGAAGTCCTGTTTTCGATATACCAGAAATTCATGACTGTTTTACTATATATTTCTGAACAACTTGGTTTTAGTTGGCTACCCGTAAAGTTGTGGACTCATATTCCACTCTTTTGGAAGTCATCAGTTGGATATATCTGCAATCCTCATTGGGTTGAGTGTTGTTGTTTCCAAGGAGACTTGAACCCAACTCTTTTTGTTTCAGACACCAAAGTTTCATCTACAAAAAAAACTAGTCCATGAGAGCCACCAAAAGTGAGACGGTTATGGTTAGAAATCATTTACTTATATTTGATGAAAAAGGCTTCAACAGCGTCAACCGTGAAGTAATTTGGAAACTTCTTAGACACTATGAAACGCCCCAAATCTTTATCAACTTCATTCAACGGCTATATGACAATGATACATGTCAAGTAACCCACAATGGAAAACTTAGCGAAGCCTTTGAAGTGAATACGAGAGCAAGACAAGGCTTCCTACTATCACTAGTGGTTTTTCTGATTGTGATGAACTGGCTCCTGAAACAGACCTTGGGTAGCAAGAAGACATGAATACATTGGACCAAGAGGAAGACTTGGATTTCTCGGACGACTTATGTCTAATGTCACACAAACTCAAAGGATTACATGAGAAAACCAACGGGTTGACAGAAGAGGCAAACAGTGAAGACAGGACTTCAAGTAAGTATGAAGCAGATAGGAGTGATGAAGATATCTGACCAATATTAACAAACACCAATCATTATCAATGGAAGAAATTTAAAAAAGGTCACTTCCTTCACTTATCTAGGAAGCATCGTTTCAACTATATGATGGCAAAACCAAATTCGGAAAAGCAAGATATACCCTCAATACTCTGAAATCAATTTGGAAATGTGTTGTACCCAACTTAAACAGCAAAACTCGGATTTTCAGAACCAATGTTATGTCAGTCAGTTCTTCTCACTCATCACCAAAAGCGTCTCCACTAAAGACTTTTATGAACAGCTGCCTTCTCTCGATACTGCATCAGACGGAGAGGATTAGCAACAAAGAACTCTGGAACCGAACGAATCAAAGTGGAGATAGTTCTGACTCCCCTTGGAAAGACAGTTGGGTGACTTTGCGCGCCAGGTCTATGAGTGGAACCCAACTGGGAAAAAGATGAGTTGGTCATGAGTCCAAGGATATGATGGAGGAGATCGTATGAGAAGGAGATGAAAGTTTATAGGCAATAGTAGGGTCGGCTGAACAGGACTGTAGAACTCAGAAGGAATAATAATTTACATCTTTGATTCCTCGTTGATATATATGACTATATTGGTTAGCTTCATATTGATATATAAGCTCCTTGAGAGGATTGTCAACTCGAATTCTGAAAAATCATAAAGATGCATAAACGGTTTTAATGTAGCGAACCAAATTTGTCCTTTTTCAAATTACAGAGTACGAGGTTAAGCTTCATGATGCTATATAATACTGATTGATTGGTGAGAGTAATGTATTACTACTCACGTTAACCACTAGTGTTTTCGCCCACCTCCCAAATGAAGAGATCTAAACACTCAAATTTATTACTAATTCTCTCAAGTAGTTGGGTATAATTCAAGTGATTTGAACATATTCCGCTTTCTGAGCTGAGTCAAACCGGGTACAACACTGATGAACTACCGTCTGGTGTTTGTATCACTTCGTGCTAGCTATGAATCACTATTGGCTAAATTTGCTGATATCCAACTACTCATAACGGTCAGTTAGTAATATGTAGTATCATGAATGTTAATATATTTGTTAGCAATATTGAATTTATTATCTGTCATTATCTAAAGGCTTCCTTTTTCATTCTGAAACACTTTGAAGAGTAAGGTAAAACTAGACTGAACTATTGATTATACACATAACAAAATAAAGACGACATGTCTGGAATACAAATATTCCAAAAAATACAGTTATCATTAGTTATATCGTGTACTGACTGAAAATATGTTACCTAGATGGTTTTCATCATCACCGTCATATTCTTATTACATATATTATTGTTCATTTATTGATTTCTAAGTGGAATGTAGATCTTCAGTCACACTACTTCGAAATGGCACTCAAATTTCTGTCATCATTATTGCTTAGCTCTACAGCTACTTACTAGCTTTCCCTCTCTCTTTAAATTATCTTCTCTATGTTACCCTCGAACTCAAGTTCAAACCATGACTTCCGATTCGAGTTCCACTTGAAGTGTTGTGTAGTTAACAAATGATGTTTTCAAAATGTCGTCATCCAGTAAACAACACTGGTTCCACTAGGTGATGTTAAAGCATACTAATAAATTCAGCAGTTCTAATAAACAGGTTTTGTTACTGTGTGTTGGTAAATATTGTCTGATAGTCATATCTAGGCACCAGGCTTTAGAGTTAAACGTATAAAGTTGAATTTTCGATTATTTTATTTTAGCTTAAGTGTCCAACTGATTCAGAAATGCTTCACTTTTACTTGTATTCCAGCGGCAATCATTCAAACTGGTGTATGTTGGAGGGGGGAGAGGGCTTCAACCTCATCAAATCACAACTTGTGATCTGATAAATAATTTCGGTTACCAAATAAAAACTGTGGTGAAATTTTATCTCGAGCTGTGTAAACTGCATATTGAGAGTTGCATTTAACATATTACCAGTTCTCCCAAGTAGCTATCCAGAATTCGGGTGGTATGAACTGAGTCAAACTGGGTACAGCGCTGGTGTGCTTGCACCCAAATGAGTGAAACTGTCAACCACTGGTAAGATCAGTTTGATTTGGCTAGCAAACACTACTGGTTGATATGAATGGTATCCAACTTTTACTAAGTCAGTAGTATATAGCGTCTTTTTCGATCATAATTATTGTATAAAAGCTATATTTTGCACAAAATCTTTACAGTATGTACAGAATCCTCACCATAATTTTCTTCATAATATTTTTTCTTCATCCAGGATCTTCAGGTAAAATGGCATTCTATAGTATATCATGTGATGCAATACTGTTCTATCTGAAGCATAAACGAATCCCTTATGATTTCTCTCCTACGTCTCCAAGATATGGTCACCAGTAGTTTGAAAGGTAATTAAAAATGTATTTCAGTACATTTTGTGACTCAGGAATATAATTGTATCGTTAAAACAATTAGCGAATAAGAGAAAACATGAAACATTGACTTGAATGGAAATTCAAGTAGTCCAGTGATTCAAGCAGGCGACCAGAAGTAGATTGTCAGAGTGGATGATGGATTGTAAATGAATGATTTAACAAATGAGATTATATGTGATATTGCTTTAGTGGTTGATGACTAGCAATGTAATCTAGGATAAGCATTTCGTTCCATTTGAGACTCGTCATTTGGATGTACCTGCAATCCCCAGTAAGTGAGTGAGAGAGTGATGGATGGATTTTCCCTCTGACACTGAAAAGTAGCACAAAATTAACTTCAACAAATAACAACCGATACTCGTTACACAAAAGGCGTGTGTTATGGCCAGAGTAGCTCAGTAGAAACGATGGGTGCGACGTATTCAAGCCTCACTCACTCACTCACTCACTTACTCCGTCATTCACTAGCTGGTGATAGAAGATACTATAACTGAATGACTGTTTGGGAAACCCCTCCTGAATGATCTAATTGCCATTATAATACTTGTTTGGATGTTTCGATTAACTTTATGTTATTTCCCTCTTTTCTTCTAGGCTAAATATCATTGCCCTAACGTTTGCATATCATCCGTTAACCTGACCTTTATTATTTATCTCTATTTCTATTTAATCTGTAATTCGAATGCATCTCTTTTTCTAGTTGTGTGATGATCTTGATAATGTGTAGTTTTGTTTTGAATCAATCAAGGCTATTCTAACCTTAGACTGTCTGCGAGAATTATTTGGTATGTAATTTTCACTGACAGAATTATGATCCCACCTTGTCAGGAAGATTTTTTTCGGTTCTAAGGTACTTCTTACGGATGATTTTGGTTAAATAATTCAGTTGTATAGTACTTTACTTGTCTTGTATTTGAGAAACTGCTGGATCTGTAAAGCTACCTAACATCATTTTTCAGGTGATTTCGACTATTTTTTTTCTTTCACGTTTCCAGTGTGCTCCAAGCTAGAGGATTGAAGTTTCTGTAGCAGTGGTGATTATCTTTACAGGATGGGGTTGCTAGCCTCATGACCAACCTTCCCTCTTTACGATTTATATTACTGGCTTAGCGAGGTAAAGGAGTGCGTCTGTTGCCGGGGTTCGAACCCCGGACCACGTGCATGGTCGGCGAGCGTCCTCACCGTTGTGCCACCGACGCCCTATTTAATATATTATTATAATATGATCTCAAATAACGGTCTTTCTGCAGTCAGTTGGGCATTTTGTGAAAGCGTGTAACTCAAGGACGTGTAGGCTAGATATACGGTAGAACGCATAGATTAGCTGCCTTCATTTAGACAATAACACGAAAGTTTCGATCTGTACAGACACACCCAGATGGATGATTTACAAATAGGATGAAATTCACGCATTCTGAATATATCACAATGCTAGTCGCCATTTATCACCAGATATCGTCGAAATATTCACATATCAAACACAGACCAAATATTTTAGTTCACAATATATATATATATATATATATATATATATATATATATAATCAATCAACCAGGGAAATACAAAACTCATTTTAAAAACAAATTTGAATAACAAATAAAAAAATATAAATGAATAGTAGAATATATTTCGTTTATGTAAACAGGTGATGATGTCAATGACGATAACAAAAAAATAAAGTAACTGATATATTTTCAAGAAACTCAATAACAATAATAATCATAATAACATCATAGACGGCAGACTATTAGATCATTTTTGATGGAAGTGAATGTCCATATATGCCTCCACATAAACTTACACACTCACACGTGCACACACACACACAGACATTGATATTCAGACAAAAGAAAATATTTACTTCTAAGCATATTTTTGAACATATTTGTCAAGGATACTACATTGAAGAGTATTCATGTATGGGTGTTTGAGTCAAATATTTTTTTGGATATGCTATCGCTATTTGTCTAAAAACAGAGGTGAATTAACTAACACAGATGCACGCTTTCCAAATGAAAATTTATAAATTGAATTTCTTTCTAGGTATCTGATTACCAATCAGAATTACGTGATCATGGTTATTATTATTATTATCATTCAAGAGTTAGTTTGCATGGATTTAATTGTTGTCAAGTCTGATTATGGGTTGATATCAGATATAGAACCATTGAAAACTAATCAAGGAATACGGAAAAGCTTTTCCATCCTAGTATAAGACTCCTCAGCAGTACGAATCCACTGGGGATGCAATCCAATAGCACAAGGATGTCAAATTCTATCATTCTGTGATTTAAGCGTGACCATCAACCAATGTTATCGGCGAATATTTGTCTTCATGCCCAAACCACTGGGTGTGTACTGTTGAAGAGTTCAAAACTGGGACGAGAGATCGGTACAGTACTTCCTGGTTTTTCCCTAGTTCTGTAACTGACATCAATCTAAGATCAAACTTGAAACAAATAATTACTATTATCACTCCGATTATAGGATCTATGAGGATTTGGACTCAGTAGCTGTTCCCTCTGTAACTCTGTAAAAATGATTTTATTTCGTGACGAAATCTAACCATTGAAGTTAAGTTAATCCATATCTCTACCGAAAATTCGATCATTTAAATCTGTCTGTCTCCAGCTCATTAATGGTTACTGACCAAATTGATGTCCTAAAGCCGTTTACTGAAAGGTTGTGATCAATGGAGTTCACAGTGTCAAAGTGAAGTAGATACTCATCGAAGAGATAGACTGAGGGTAGTGCTATATTAACGCGAATCGATAGAAATTAGAACTCTCCAGGTCACTGAATTGAGTCTAGCACAACTTGTTCAATGGTTAACGAGATTAGTCATGTGATATGAAGGTGTTGGGTTCGGCCCTTAGAAGTGGCTTAGTGAGTGTACACTGCTGATTAGGACGGAATAGATGATGGTTTTCAATGATTCTCTAACCGATATTGATCCGTGACAAAACTTGAAACCAATTACATCCCAAGAAACTAACTCTTGAAAAAAGTATAGATTAAAGAGTTTTTGTCAGTTTATAAGTTAACCAGTGCTGAATAAGATTAGCCACCTTCATAAAATAAAACTTCACTGAGTTGAAAACTGATAAGATCTTGGTTTCTGTTTTCATTCCTTTGCGTTACGAGCAGAAAATAGAGCTTCATGCTTCAGACTGTCAAATTTTGTGGTGGGGCTGATAGTCTTCCGTCTCGCCTCCTCTTTTGTATAGGCTTACAAACAGATAGTAAAGTAAGGAAGGTTTATGACTGTGTTGGGTGGAAATCGAATATAGCCCTCTCACTTGGTTGGTGAGCATTCAGTATTACCGCAGAATAGCGAAAACATTTATTTCCCGATACGAATTTAAAACAAGCAATAAAGGTTAATAAAGCAGGATTTAATGAATTCATCAAATTTCGGTAGAACTCGTCAGCTGAATACTCTACATACACGGATATATATATTTTGAAATTACATTGGGAGATATAAGACTGATAAGTTGAATACTCTACATACACGAATATATATTCTTTTGAAATTACATTGGGAGATATAAGACTGATAAGTAAACAAACTACATTGAATTAATCATGCAGAAAGACACGTGCGAATGTTTTCCAGGTCATGTTCAAATAGATAAGGGGAGAGAGAGTATGAGAGATCAAAATTAAGATAAATTGCATTACGCTTCAATTACATCACTTAGATAAACAATTAGTCATTAGGGAATATAACGAGAATTGCAAACAGACTAATATCAATAGTAATAGTTATAATAACAATTTTAATAGTGTTGAAGTGAGTTAAGATAATCTTACTGATAAAGCATAGTTTTAGATGAATCAAGAATAATAATAATAATAATGGTAATAATAATAACAATAATAGTAAGAAGAAGAGGTAGAATAATAACAAGTAGAGAATAAAACGTATTACCATGGTAGATTAAGAGTCACGACCATCTCCTTTTGTATACAGAGAGCTGGTTTGTAAATTCGAATTGCACAAGCCTCTGCAATTGCAAGCATCTTCTTGTTTCTTTGTTTGCTGACAATGGTAAATGACTTGACTGCGTCGATATCATGTCCGTAATCTACAAGATGTTTTGTTATTGAGGATTTTGGCACTTTGAACTCAGCTGTTTTCAACCATTTTGGCAAATGCTCCATCATGCGAGTAGACAATCGCCTTTCCGTACGACCTATGTATTTGCTGCCACAAACACACTCAAATTGATATATGCAGTTTGAAGTGTCGAGGATTGGCGACTGGTCTTTCCCAGATTGTTGAAGCACTCGCTTGGTGGTGTTAAGGATAACAAGTTTTGCAGCATAATAAGTTCTCTTGATGGCTTTGTCGAGTCTTCGTTTCACTACTTCCTGTACGTCATCTCCTTTGAATGGCAAATTGATATAGACAGGTTTCTTTGGAACTGTTTGAATTGTTTTGCAGGGGGTAGTTTCTTTAGAGTATTTATTAATGAACTTCTCAGGATATCCATTCTTACATAAAATATCCTTCAGAGATTTTATTTCCTGTTCAATAGTACTGTCAGAACAAATTTTTCGTGCTCTATTGAACAGTGTTCTGACTAGGTTCTTTTTGTACTGGATTGGAACAAAGCTCTTGAAATGCATGTACTGTCCTGTCCATGAAGACTTTCTAAATATAGATCTTTCGATTGTGCCATCATTCATTTTGGCTAGAAGAACGTCTAGGAATTTAACAGTATCGTTTTCCTCGTGTTCTACTGTGAAATTGAGATTTGGATGGCATGAATTGAATTTTATCAACATGTCTTCCGCTTTTGATCTGCTTTCACAGACAATAAAAATGTCATCAACATATCTTAGGTATATATTTGTTTCTTGTATATGTTGCTGCAAAGTACCGGTTTCTAGGCGTGACAAGAATAAGTCGGCGAAAAGTGGTCCCAAAGGGCTTCCCATTGCGACACCATCAACTTGACGGAACAGACGCCCGTTGAATTGGAATTGGACATTTTTAGTACATAAAAGTAGTAATTTCCTCAATTCCGATGTTGGAATGGGTATGTCTTCAGCTTCTTTACATATGAAGTCGATAGTTTCAACGACTGGCACATTTGTGAAAAGGGAGGTAACATCGAAAGAGACCAAATGCTTATCGGATACATTGAAATCTTTAATTTGATTGACAAATTGAAATGAATCAGAGACTATATGTGTTCCGAAACGTTTCAGCAAGGGCTGCAACAGTTCACATAGCCACTGTGCTAATCTGTGGTATGGTGAGTTTATCATAGAGAGTATGGGTCTTAACGGCGCGGATATGCAGATATTTAGTGAATTTAATATAACATACAAAGTTTAATTCATTTTGTACACTGATCAGTTTGCTTGACAACAGGCATAAATTACTGATTTCATCTGTTTCAGAACACAAATGTGATTCAGCAAGACGGTAAAGATTTACCCGTATAGGTCTCAAATGATCTTTACGCAAGGATTTGTAAAATGTTCGAGGATAAATATTATTCTGGATACATTCCTTCAAAAAATCTTGTCGTGCAGAGTGTTTAGCAGTCCTACCGAAATTTGATGAATTCATTAAATCTTGCTTTATTAACCTTTATTGCTTGTTTCAGAATAGTGAAACTTGAAAATAAACCCATCAATGACCTTTAAACAACTGATTCCCATCGAGAGCCAAATTTGGGTTCCTTACTGAACTGTAACATAACCTTAAACTATGTGGGTATCCTGCTCAGTATTCTTGCACTTTTTCAGCACAGTTTAAAAAATGAATACGGCGTCATTTACTTAGTTTCATTAATTTGCTCTGCTTTTGCGTTTTTGTCTCATGAATTGCTATTCTTTGACATTTTGACGTGTGGCCTCACGTAGCATTCTCAATAAAGCAGAAATTAGGGTGGCATTCAAACTAAAAAACTCACTGAGAGACAAACTCTGTAAGCTAAAAGACCCCGTGGACCCAATTAAACAAAATAATATAATTTACAAAACACTCTGCAATGACTGTGACGTCAATATATAGATCAAACTAGTAGATCGAGGGTAGTCAGATTGCCGGAACATAAGAATTTAGCTAAGGTAAGAATGTTTGACCCTGAGAAGATAAGTAATTTCGAAAAAAGCTCAGCAATAGCACTGCATGCATTAACACACAACCACACAATAGTGTTGTACAGAGTCAACATTCTAAAGAGCAATATAGGTAGGTGGAGAGAGAGATTGATTACTGAATCCTGGTTCATTGAGTCTATACCCAGCACAAGCAACAGAAATGACTCAATATAAATACCAGAGATATGGAAGATATTATTGCCATCAGTCAAATCAGCGGATGATAATGAATAATCTTAAAATTCTATTTCGATTCACGTATATCATACTATTCTCACAAGTTACTTATTTTGACTATAAAAACACTCGTCTTATTTCCCATCTTATCGATTGAATGTACATTATCTTATGTTGATTTTTATTCAAATGTCTAGTCAATTTCACTCATGTATATAAAAGAAGCAAAAAAGTTGTGTGAGTGACTTGTTATGAATATCGGCAATAGTTTGTGGTCGAAATGTCATCAGTTAATACTACTGTATAACACTGTATGATTTATCAAAATGAAATCTTATCTATAATGGAGTTATCCTCTACCACAGTGCTTAAGTTTTATACTTATATCAATTTTGACATGTGTTGTATAAATGCAAATTGATATGGAGCCGCCAAAAATTAAAATCAACATTTTAAGTCAATGACTTCAAGAGGAGAAGTGTTTATTCTTCGAATCTGGATTCAGTTTACCTTGCGATCTGGGAATAGTCTCATTGAATGACTTCTTGTTCATTTGTTTAAACTAGTGTAATTTTTAGTCAACCTCGCTGACTGAACTGTGCGGAAAGATACCATTCCATCTATTTCAGTGCATTGGGCTGTGGTCTGAATATATATATATATATATATATATATATATATATATATATTAATAAGTGTCCAAAAGTGAAAAGCGTTAGTTATCATTATTATTATTCTCTTGGGTTGTAGGTAGAAAATAGGGATTCAACGGTGTGTGTCAATTTCGGTCTGTTTTCTGCAGTCGTATTTAGTTGACTCTATGATTACTCATAAAACTTCATTTCATCCCCTCATGAACACCTGAATTTCACCTTTGGACACACTCCCAACTGGTCATTTCCCTTTAGGGCTTCACTCATGCTGCTTGCTGTTTGATATTCACCATCGAAATTGTGAAGGTGACCGCTGATGAAAGTCTGCCGCAGCCTGCTCGTAATGCATTCCGTAACTCGTCAAGTCCCTGAACCATATTGAAGAACTGATTTGATATTATTGTTGGAAATTTGTACATTGTTCTTTGTGCTGGATGCAGTAGATTTTTATACTGATATTAGATTAATGAAGATTTGTCTGGCTTTTTTCGATTGTAGTTGGCTGTGACATACTGATGCTGCCTGGATAAGTGAAAAGGGTGAATACTTCTAGATTTCCCCTGCCAAAAGTGATTGATGCTTCCTGTTGTGATAGGTCAGGTGTCTGCATCACCTCTGCTTTCCTCTATGTTTACTTAGAGTCCTGTTTTCTCCGATTCTTCTGCCAGTATATTGGTTTTCGCTCAGGACCGAATATACACAGCAGTAAAATCGGTCATCATTTCAACTTGTTGAAGTATGAAAAGTGCTAAGAACTATAAGACATAGACTATAAATTTAAACGCCATTATCTACTGAGTCATTGTGGCTTATTAAAACTTAGAGAATATTGTCAATAAATAGCCTTATATTTCACATAGTCGACGTGTAATTTCCACTTAGATACTTACTATGTTTTCAAAATCTATTTATACTACTTATATTTTTGTGAATAATTTATTACTACATGAAAAAGTTTTTAGTGACAAGGAATAACCAGCTTGGTCTACCTAGTCAGGCAAGAGGACAGTTACTCGCCTGGGACACTGGCTGGTGGTTGCACTGAATATATATCACGAATGGGTAGAAGTTGAAATTCATGGACCGTTGGGTTGGATTCTAGCAGTTGAATTGGCTACGAGCTCGTTTCCTGGGTTCTAACCCCGATGGGTTCGTTCTCCGAGGAGTCCCAGACTATGAAGAAACAGCTGTCCTGTACTCCCTGATTGGTTTTCAGTGGTTCTCTAACTGATATCAGTGCGTGGTCGAATCTGTAGTCAATGAAATCTCTTCAAACCAACATGTGATGGTAAATTTTTCTCTCTTGATTTGAACAAGATCGTCGAAATTTTATAAGCAAGATCTCCCTTTTTATATCGTTAAATCAAATCAAAAACCACTCAAAGGAAAGCATTCAGTAAATAACAGAGTACTATGTTGAATTTTAGAGAGACACCAGCGAAGTCACACAGCAGTCAGACAGTCTAGTGGAAGCCGAATGGGAATCGATAATTCGGGTATTGGTATGAAGGTAATATGCTGAACATAATGCGAACAGAAAATAAAAGCCTGTGTAATTTGGGCGCAATGATCTGCTGATTAAAGATGATTATCACAAACTTCACAAGACTTCTAATTAGTGAACTAAGAATATTCTTTTCTGTAAACTTTTCCTCTTCGTCTTCTACTGTTATATGACCGTCATAATTAAAGGATTATGGTTAATGACAACATTAGTGTTTTAAATAGCGTAGAATTAGTAGGAACAATAGAATTCAGTTCAAAACACGTGTATACGATAATATTCATGATTATTATACCAGTTCAATTAGCCTAAAACAACTGGAATTCTGTATGTGAAAGAAGTATTTCGAGCAACTATTGCTACTCTGACTTGCTGAGGAACCTGTAAGTTCACAGATACTCTGTTATTTTTCTTAATTTGTTTGATATTCATTTAGATGCTATGGTGATGCACATTATCACTAACAGATGCTTTTGAACTGAGGTTTACTGATCTTACTGATTCCATATTAGTTTGAGAACATTAATGCAGTCAAAAATAATTAATCCTCAAGTTTTATCTATATATAACTTTAGAACCTGCTGAACAGCTTATCTAGAAGGATATTCTTTGTTTACTAATCAGTCTTATAAAGATTAGTTTAAAATTAAACTTATGGTTGAATTCTAAACTTCTCAATATATCTTAAAGTTGAGAAATGTGTGTCATAAACCCTATTTTTCGATCCTATTACTAAGGATAATGGTTGTAGAATGTTGAAAGAGAAATTTTGTTTATAAGGCAGTCATTCCATATTAGTTTGTTTATTAAATGTATCACACAGTGAAACAGTATTGTATACTGGATGTCGATTCGAACACAACTTATTGTTCTCGCCTCCTCTTTTGTATAGGCTTACAAACAGATAGTAAAGTAAGGAAGGTTTATGACTGTGTTGGGTGGAAATCGAATATAGCCCTCTCATTTGGTTGGTGAGCATTCAGTATTACCGCAGAAAAGCGAAAACATTTATTTCCCGATACGAATATAAACAAGCAATAAAGGTTAATAAAGCAGGATTTAATGAATTCATCAAATTTCGGTAGAATTCGTCAGCTGAATACTATACATACACGGATATATATACTTTTGAAATTACATAGGGAGATATACGACTGATAAGTTGAATACTCTACATACATGGATATATATATACTTTAGAAATTACATTGGGAGATACAAGACTGATAAGTTGAATACTCTACATACACGGATATATATATTTTGAAATTACATTGGGAGATATAAGACTGATAAGTAAACAAACTACATTGAATTAGTCATGCAGAAAGACACGTGCGAATGTCGGAGAGGCAGCAGGTCGTTTATTGAGAAAATCAAGAGGTAATTTTAGATTTTTGTGTGCATTATTATTAGCGTTATTGTTAGCGGAGAAGCAACGTATTCTGATCAATTGTTTTCTTGCTGAAGGTTATTCTGTTATCTAGTTGTGACCGTTTCTTCGAAAGTTAGGCGATGTATCTGCGAATTGTATTTGTACACATTAAGTCTGCTGTGATTGATTGATGAGTTCCTCAAGTTTAAGATTTGTAATAATTTTTTCTCATGACGCCGATTCGGAACGTAAACATTGACGTAAATTGTTTTCTACAATATTGGCTTCCAGACAGCTCTCATCACAATCTAAATTATTGTATATAGGTTTTATCACATTTTCGAGTAAATTATAGCGGACAGTTATTCAGCAGCAATATATAGAGAAACGAAATTGATTCGGCAATAGAATGCAATCAGTATCATTATACTAGTCTTCGGTGTAGATTGAAAACATTCATTTCCCGATACGAATTTAAAACAAGCAATAAAGGTTAATAAAGCAGGATTTAATGAATTCATCAAATTTCGGTAGAACTCGTCAGCTGAATACTCTACATACACGGATATATATTCTTTTGAAATTACATTGTGAGATATAAGACTGATAAGTAAGCAAACTACATTGAATTAATCATGCAGAAAGACACGTGCGAATGTTTTCCAGGTCATGTTCAAATAGATAAGGCGAGAGAGAGTATGAGAGATCAAAATTAAGATAAATTGCATTACGCTTCAATTACATCACTTAGATAAACAATTAGTCATTAGGGAATATAACGAGAATTGCAAACAGACTAATATCAATAGTAATAGTTATAATAACAATTTTAATAGTGTTGAAGTGAGTTAAGATAATCTTACTGATAAAGCATAGTTTTAGATGAATCAAGAATAATAATAATAATAATGGTAATAATAATAACAATAATAGTAAGAAGAAGAGGCAGAATAATAACAAATAGAGAATAAAACGTATTACCGTGGTAGATTAAGAGTCACGACCATCTCCTTTTGTATACAGAGAGCTGGTTTGTAAATTCGAATTGCACAAGCCTCTGCAATTGCAAGCATCTTCTTGTTTCTTTGTTTTCTGACAATGGTAAATGACTTGACAGCGTCAATATCATGTCCGTAATCTACAAGATGTTTTGTTATTGAGGATTTTGGCACTTTGAACTCAGCTGTTTTCAACCATTTTGGCAAATGCCCCATCATGCGAGTAGATAATCGCCTTTCCGTACGACCTATGTATTTGCTGCCACAAACACACTCAAATTGATATATGCAGTTTGAAGTGTCGAGGATTGGCGACTGGTCTTTCCCAGATTGTTGAAGCACTCGCTTGGTGGTGTTAAGGATAACAAGTTTTGCAGCATAATAAGTTCTCTTGATAGCTTTGTCGAGTCTTCGTTTCATTACTTCCTGTACGTCATCTCCTTTGAATGGCAAATTGATATAGACAGGTTTCTTTGGAACTGTTTGAATTGTTTTGCAAGGGGTAGTTTCTTTAGAGTATTTATTAATGAACTTCTCAGGATATCCATTCTTACATAAAATATCCTTCCGAGATTTTATATTCTGTTCTATAGTACTGTCAGAACAAATTTTTCGTGCTCTATTGAACAGTGTTCCGACTAAGTTCTTTTTGTACTGGATTGGAACAAAGCTCTTGAAATGCATGTACTGTCCTGTCCATGAAGACTTTCTAAATATAGAACTTTCGATTGTGCCATCATTCATTTTGGCTAGAAGAACGTCTAGAAATTTAACAGTACCGTTTTCCTCGTGTTCTACTGTGAAATTGAGATTTGGATGGCATGAATTGAATTTTATCAACATGTCTTCCGCTTTTGATCTGCTTTCACAGACAATAAAAATGTCATCAACATATCTTAGGTATACATTTGTTTTTTGTATATGTTGCTGCAAAGTACCGGTTTCTAGGCGTGACAAGAATAAGTCGGTGAAAAGTGGTCGCAAAGGGCTTCCCATTTTTTTGCCATTCAAAGAAGATGACGTACAGGAAGTAGTGAAACGAAGACTCGACATAGCTATCAAGAGAACTTATTATGCTGCAAAACTTGTTATCCTTAACACCACCAAGCGAGTGCTTCAACAATCTGGGAAGGACCAGTCGCCAATCCTCGACACTTCAAACTGCATATATCAATTTGAGTGTGTTTGTGGCAGCAAATACATAGGTCGTACGGAAAGGCGATTATCTACTCGCATGATGGGGCATTTGCCAAAATGGTTGAAAACAGCTGAGTTCAAAGTGCCAAAATCCTCAATAACAAAACATCTTGTAGATTACGGACATGATATTGACGCTGTCAAGTCATTTACCATTGTCAGAAAACAAAGAAACAAGAAGATGCTTGCAATTGCAGAGGCTTGTGCAATTCGAATTTACAAACCAGCTCTCTGTATACAAAAGGAGATGGTCGTGACTCTTAATCTACCACGGTAATACGTTTTATTCTCTATTTGTTATTATTCTGCCTCTTCTTCTTACTATTATTGTTATTATTATTACCATTATTATTATTATTATTCTTGATTCATCTAAAACTATGCTTTATCAGTAAGATTATCTTAACTCACTTCAACACTATTAAAATTGTTATTATAACTATTACTATTGATATTAGTCTGTTTGCAATTCTCGTTATATTCCCTAATGACTAATTGTTTATCTAAGTGATGTAATTGAAGCGTAATGCAATTTATCTTAATTTTGATCTCTCATACTCTCTCTCGCCTTATCTATTTGAACATGACCTGGAAAACATTCGCACGTGTCTTTCTGCATGATTAATTCAATGTAGTTTGCTTACTTATCAGTCTTATATCTCACAATGTAATTTCAAAAGAATATATATCCGTGTATGTAGAGTATTCAGCTGACGAGTTCTACCGAAATTTGATGAATTCATTAAATCCTGCTTTATTAACCTTTATTGCTTGTTTTAAATTCGTATCGGGAAATGAATGTTTTCAATCTACACCGAAGACTAGTATAATGATACTGATTGCATTCTATTGCCGAATCAATTTCGTTTCTCTATATATTGCTGCTGAATAACTGTCCGCTATAATTTACTCGAAAATGTGATAAAACCTATATACAATAATTTAGATTGTGATGAGAGCTGTCTGGAAGCCAATATTGTAGAAAACAATTTACGTCAATGTTTACGTTCCGAATCGGCGTCATGAGAAAAAATTATAACAAAGCTTAAACTTGAGGAACTCACCAATCAATCACAGCAGACTTAATGTGTACAAATACAATTCGCAGATACATGGCCTAACTTTCGAAGAAACGGTCACAACTAGATAACAGAATAACCTTCAGCAAGAAAACAACTGATCAGAATACGTTGCTTCTCCGCTAACAATAACGCTAATAATAATGCACACAAAAATCTAAAATTACCTCTTGATTTTCTCAATAAACGACCTGCTGCCTGTCCGATCTCTTCTGTCGTTAGAAGATTAACAATGTGAACAGCAAATAATGACAAATGTTTTATTTCTATAAGAAACGAATATCAGAAGTAAAAAGTAGGATTTTTAATAAAGCTGGAATTAGGGTAGCATTTAAATCAAACAAACTCAAGAGGAGGAAAGCTTTGTCGGGTTAAGGATCCAATAGATCCCTATTAGAAAAAAATATCATGCAATGACTGTGACATCAATTCCATTTCTCACACAAGTAGTTGAGGGGTCAGTTAGATTGTCGCAACAAAGGAGTATGGCGAGGTGTAAAGTGATTGACCCTGCTAAGTTGAATAGTCTTGATAATAGCTCGTTTAGTGCACTGGATCGACTTACATGTAACCACAAAACAGATTTGGATTAAAAAGTGATGTAGTTAGATGGAGAGAGAGAAAGGCTAATCATCGAACCTTTGTTAGTCAAATCAACATAAAATACAACGGAAAACTGGGCGAGGCATTCGAAGTGCATACAGCAGTAAGACAAGCTGGATGCCTTTTATCACCGATGATACTCTTAATAATGGTGGGCTGGATTATTCTTCAGACTGCGGGAGGCGAGGAGTCAGGAATACGCTGGATGACCAATAAGAAGACTCTAGAAGATCTGGATTTCGAAGGTGATATATGTCTAATGCCACACAGAATCGAAGACTTGCAGGCGAAAAGCAACAAACTGGCTGAAAAAGCTGACAGCGAAGACAGGACTGCATGTGAACATAGGGAAGACAGAAGTGGTGAAGATAACCAATCAACTGCAACAACAACCAGCACCAATCACCACCAACAGAGGTTGCCTCCTTCACATATCTAGGAAGAATTGTTTCAACAACAGGCGGAACGGACAAAGATGTCAGAGCAGGCTAGAAACAGAAATGCAAGTTGCGCCTTCATCAACCTGAAGCCAGTTTGGAAATCTTCTGCACTCAGCATAAGGAACAAGATTAGCATTCTCAACACCAGTGTCAAGTCAGTCCTATTGTAATAACAGAAGACAAGGGCCGACAACAGATCGTTTTTATTACGGAAATCAGCACGTATTTATATATATTTCATGTACATTATTACAGCTTATTCAAGCAGACAAACACAGTCTTCTGATTGGTTGTTTCGGGTTTCTCGGAAAGTTAAGCCATCTATCTGCGAATCTTATTTGCCCACGTTAAGTCTGCTGTGATTGGTTGTTGAATCAGTCTTGTTCATATTTTCTCACGGCTAATATTAGTGACCTAGACATTGACGTAGATTAATTAATGTCTACCAATTGGCTAGCAGGCTGCTCTCACCACACTACTATATGGGTCAGAAACTTGGTGTGTAGCGAAAAGGATTTTCATCAAAAGATGCCTTCGCTGGGTCCACACTGAAGATCAAATGGTCAGAAAGAAAAAGCAGCAAGAAACTCTAGAAACAAACCAACCGAGCCAATCGCTCAACAAATATGTAGGAGAAAATCGAGGTGGATAAAGCATCCATTGACGAGGCCGCCGAATGACATCACACGCCAGGCCATCTCTGGAGTGAAATCGCGATAGGAAGTGACGAGTGGGTCGTCGGTGCTGGAGTGACATGGAGAAGATCATGTGAGGAAGAGATCACAGAGTTCGGTCAATCGTGGACTCAGTTGAAGAGGACGGTAGAAAACTGAACAAAAGGGAGATGTGTCGTTTAGGCCCTATGTTCCACTCGGAACCCAGGGAAATAATAATAACATCACATACACGCAATAGGAATTATGCCACCCCAATATTGAAT
>CALYDD020000073.1:0-24991 GCA_944472135.2 Trichobilharzia regenti | reverse complement strand
AGCATGGCATTTGAGGGAGAGTAAATAAAAGATTTGTTAAGAGTACATACATCAAAAGAATATGGAATATTGTTTATCTGCTTACCACCAGTGATTTCCTTAAATAGTTTCCACATATTAGAAGGATTTTTGCAGGATATGAATTTCTGGTTATATATTACATTCAACCTCTGCATTTCAGACTTAATTAAGAAGTTAGTTCTTTTTACACCAATTTTATCTTTGATTTTATATAGTTTTTCCTTCTCTCTACGAAGCTTTTTAAGTTGAGGCGAGGAGAAACGGTCAAATTTGACGAATAGTGTTTCTTTTGGACAACAGATTTCAAAACAGAATTTCAGATAGGATGTAATATTAGAGATATTGTCATCAAGTGAATCATCATTAAACAAATCCCATCTTGTGTCACTGAGCATGTTTCTAAGATGATGTACGTTCTCATTTGAGTAGCATCTGTGAACAACTTTCTTAGACAAGTTTGAGAAGGCTTTACTGTGTAACTTTCCGTAAATTTTGGGTAAGACTCGTACAATACAATGATCAGAATTGAAGAGTGGGGCTCTTTTACGAGCTTCGTATATTCCAGAATCATTTATAAATACTAAATCAAGTGAAGTATTTTGTCGAGTTGGGAAATTAACAACATTTGCATGGCCCAGCAATGTAATAAAACTGCAGTCGCTGGAGTTGAAGTCGCCGGTCACTATAGATAAGGAGTTACCAAACGAAGCAGCAGCAAAAATAGTGAATTCATCAGCGAAGATAGATAGTTCTGAGGGACTGCAACAAGGTGTGATATAGATATTTGTGACAAAAATGGAGCTGTACTTGGGTAAGTGTTTAGGTCGACATTTTACAGTTATACAGTCAATATTGTCATTTGAGAATTTGAAGCAGACGTTGTTGGCAGTAGACCACTGAGAATTAATAAAAGTGGCAACACCACCACCTCTCTTCTTCTTCGAGCTGCATCGGTCTTGTCTGTAGATTGTGAACCCACTTAAGGAGACTAAATTGTCGTCATATGAATCATGGAGCCAAGTCTCTTGAAGAGTGATTACACCAGTATTACAATATACATTTGAGTATAATAGAGAATGCAAGTAGTTAATCTTGTTCGATAATGACCTGCAATTTGTGCTCATAATCACAGGAACAGTCATCTGATGCATTGGAGTACACTTTAATGATCTCTGCCAACCTCCATGATGCTTTTTCTTAACGTTATTATATACTCGTAAATCAACGGGTTGAAGACATTTTAAATAATCGCGAGAGTAAGTAATGCGACTTGGATACATAATTGAATGATTAAAACAAAATAAATCCGAGGAAATAGATGCAATATGTAGGATGGAAATTTTGGTAGCCCAAGATTTAAGCAGGCCGCCACTCTATTATTCAGTGTCCACGAAAATCTTATAACAAAATAAATGTTTTCACTTTTTGTTTTTTTCTTAAAAATTTGAATGTTTTTTAAGTCATTTTTGGTTATTTTTCTTCCCATTTTTTTGGTGTATTGGTTTGAACTGGTGTACTACCACTGTATCTTTGTCCTGCAATATCGGTCTGCAAGTCTTCGCTCCGTACTGACGGATCAGATGGCAAGAAACGACTACGAACCAATCAACCAACCAGGAACTTATCACTCAATAAATATGCCGAAGAAAGTATAGATGCAGTGGAAATACGCTGAGGAGACTGTCCAGTGACATCAAATCCCAAGCCATCGAGTTGAACCCGAATGGGAAGTGACAAGTTGGGCATTGGTTCGACGATGACATGCAGGACTCACTGATTTCAAAGTAGAACTTTGCACCGATGTGCAGCAGTTCGACTTGCCACACTTCACTTAGCACACAAAGCAGAGAAGAACGCAAAAAGAAATGAAAAATAGAGACAGTGAACATTGATATGAGACAAAAGGAATAGTAATAACGAAGAACAATATAGTTTCATTGGGTATTATAAGTCACAAGGAGTGGGTGCATCTACGCCAGTCATTGAGAACGATTTTGAGTCATATCACCCACCAATTGTCTCCAGCCTTCATTGGTTTTTACCGTCCCAAGAATCCCAACCAGCAAGTCAGTATACACCTCCCTGCGTGGCTATCTGGCTTAAGCTAACTGTTGTGGATTTCATTGACTGATGTAGCCATGTTTTGGTCTGACCACCGCTGGCTCTTTTCCCAACCTGATCTATCCTATGTCAGCTAACTTTGCCCCTCGAGGAAGATGATTGCTAGGCATGCATGAGTAACACATGTCCTAACAATCTCAGTCGATGTAACTCCACAGTCTCCTTACCTAGCACTCGACCGAAGCCTAACCTCAATATTTCTCACCCTATTATACCACTTAACACAGGAGACAGAATGCATGTCATTTCGTGTACACTTCCAAAAGCACACGAAATGACATGGAGAAGATCGTCAAAGGCAGAAATGAAAACCTATGGACAAGTGTGGCACCAGCTGAAGAGGACTATAGAGAATTAGATGAGGCGAAGATGTACTGTTGAAGCCCTGTGTTTCACTTAGATTCTAAGGGATCAATATTAATAACAGTGCACAATGCATGCAGTCATTTAGATTAAACGCGTGACAAACTATCCTTTTCATAAATAAATGCTCTTACAACACATCTTATCATTTTGTTTCGGAACTCCATGAAGAATTTTAATTCCTAACTAATTTAACACATCTTTCGACTAGTAGTTACCCTACCAGTTTTGCAGACAGCACAAATAATAAATTTATTCAAAGGATTCCTTTCATTTATATCGGGATATTTTTTTTATTTCATCTCTTCTTTAATTTGGTTTGAGTAGATAATTATAAAGCGTTTTCTTTTGTTAGCTTATAGTAGTCCGGGTTACGATTGCCAGCTGGCGCATACCTTTACTTCCCTTAGGAGGCTGTAGGAACGATAATGAGGGAAGGTTGGGTGTGAGGCTAGCAGCCCCGTCCCTGAAAAAGACCAGAATTGCTACTGAAGCCCTATCCCATTCGGAACGCATACGATCAAAGAAAATAGTAAGATTATATGTTATTACTTATTGATAATAAGTAAATGGAAACTGCTCATGTCAAATAGTAGTGATTGCTTCGTAGATGAAAGTGATGTGATTCTCGTTTTGGGGAGGTGTTAATCTCAGTTCGTGGAGCTGATTCAGTTCAAGCCATCTGAAGTATTTGTTGCGAGTGGCTTTCAAATATTTACAGAAATCAGTAGTACACATCATGTTGCCACTAATTATCTTATTGTTGCGATTACTGTTTTTATTCTTTTGGATTACAAGTGGAACATAAGACTTCAACAGGATACATCCGTTTTGTTTTGTTCTCTGTAGTCCTCTTTCGCTGGCCCCTTTATTGCTTATAGACTCTCATCTCCTCACACGGTCGCCTCTATGTCACCCTCAAACCCATGCTCAACTTGTCCTTTCACTCGAGCAATAGTCCGGTTCACGATGTCACCCAACGGTTTCCTCAATGTGTGTATCCAATCCACCCGCATTTCCTTCGGAATATTTATAGGGAGATAAGTTCTTGGTTGGTTCGTTACCAGAGTGCCCTTTTGCTTATCTTTTGCTGACCGGTTAGTCATCTGATTTTCATTGTGGCGCCAACGAAGGCAACTGTTGATAAAAGTCTATTGTAAATGCTTTTCGTGACGCGTTCGCCATGTTTCTGAACCATATTTAAGCGCTGATTCGATATTGGTGTTGAAAATTCAAATCTTGTTCTCTGTGCTGACTGAAAAACATTTTTTAGACCGATTTCAGAATGATGAAGGTCTGTCTTGCCTTTCCGATCCTGGCTAGTTTTGACATCGTCATCCGTGCTGCTGCCTGGTTAGATAAGTGAAGGAACTGGCCTCTTTCAAGTGTTCTCCCTTGATAGTGATTGTTGCTTAGTTGGTTATCTTCATCACCACCTCGGTCTTCTCTATGTTCACCTGGAGTCCTGTCTTTTCGCCTGTAACTTTTCAAATTTGTATGACATTAGAGTAATTATCTTGGTATAAATTATGGAGGCGTCGGTGGCACAGGGGTTAGGACGCCCACCGACGCACTCTACTACCTCACTAAGCCAGTAATAGGACTAGTAAAAAGGAAAGGTTGAGCATGAGGCTGGCCAGCAACCCCATCCCGTAAAAATAATCACCACTGCTACAGAAACTTCAAGCCCTCTAGCTTGAAGGCACCATATGTTCCACTGGGAAGGTAAAGGAAATAAAAAATAAATGAATAAATTTTGGAGGGAATACAAAATTCTGTTACCTTTCAGGGTTATCGTTAATGTAACACTGAAATCACTCTTTATTGTTATTATGAAAGCAGTACACTGTATGTCAGGGAAAGTCGTCCACTTCGTTGCTTACTGAGGCTGGTGTCCCTCAAGGCTCTGTCGTTTCTCCTTTTTTGTTTTCTTTCTTTTTGTTTGATTTGCCTCACTCTGATGAAATGAACTTTGTTAAGTATGTCTATGATCTAACTATTTCAATGTCAGTTAACTCCCAGATAGACTGTACTAAGATGAACAGCTTTCTAACAGGTGTCAGCAAATGGTCTTCGTTTAACAGCTTTAAACTAAATCCTTCCAAATGTCAGATTGATAATTTCAGTTTCTGATGTAAAAGAAAGTTAAGTGATGAAGCTGTTGGTTCCTATGACCCTTGCAAAATTGATGATACTGATATAGAAATTAAGTCTGAAGCTAAGCATCTTGGATTCATTCTTTCTTCTGACCTATCCTGATCTTCCCGTGTCTTAGCGATTTCCGAAAGAATATTTCATCTGACCTTTTACATTGAGAAGTTAAGGTACTCTCGGGTATAAGTCAACCAAACACTCCTCTTACACTTTGTCAACTCGTGAATCTTACCTATTCTTCTGTACTGTTCACTCGTGCTTATTCTCTCCTGGATTGCTTATAAAAAGACTATGTCATACTTCGTAGAACTCTGAAGACTAGCTGCCAGTAGGGGGAGTGGTATCTCATTGGACTATATTGTTGACACAGTCATTGATAGGTACTTGATTTCATGCAACAAATTTGCCACGGGAATCCTGTCAGACTGTGAGCGTCCACTGCAGCACCCAAATCTCCGACCTTGTGTCCCCTCAGGTGAAATAGGAAGTCTTTTCAGAAGACTTTATGCACGTACGTGTAAGTATAAAAATTCCACGATACCAACCACATTTGGCACGTAGTTTTTGTGATGAAAATAGTGTTAGACATGAACTAACTAACTAGCCTTCTTTGCACTACTAAATAAGCCATTTCCTTCTCCACCCTTACAACATCAACCTTTATTGCTATTGTACTTCTTATATTTATAATCCTCTCAATTTTTTGTACTTAATTATTTTTTTCTCATAAGTGTGAACATCGTTTAAGCTGTGTTACCACTGTTAATCTTGTATTTCCCCTCACCGTATTATATCAACAGAAGATTCGATTCAATACTCTATAGTAACATGCTAAAATTTTCAAACTGAATCGACAATTCTGTTTGAAACAAACTCACTGTTATTATTATATTTATTATTCTCATTTTGTACTTTGAATATTTTTGACTTTATATTGTAAATGTGGACAAATTCCTCTGGTTAATTTTGTTTTAATTTTATTTATATTTTGAGTAAATCAGATGCAATAAATATTATGAGAAATGCTGAGAATTCCATTCTGTATTACAAGTACTGTTTTAGGAATATAGTAGATTATTGTTATTACTATTATTTGTATCCCAGTAATTTATATTTTGAACCTACTGATATTTCTGTATACAATTTACTTTTTTAGGTTCTCTTGATTAAACATTCCATTATTTGTCCGTGATGACTTCCTCAACCTTTGGAGTAAGAATGCCTTTTCACAGTTTTGTCTTTCACATGAAAGAGGAAACATTCCTCAGTGTATTTTCATTAGCGACCCTGTATTCTATTGATTAAACACCTTATTATGTCATTATTTAAACTTCGTGATATTTGGTCTACTCAGGTGAATAGAAACAGTGATGAAGATGAATTTTGTTTGAAATTAAGTCCATTGCATAACTTGAATAAATCTCAGTATTTCATTCTTGTTGGAACTTTCTCTGGTATTCTATCGATCTTTCTACCTCGAGCTAGAGAATGTGCCACTGCTGCCGATGGTGATGATTTATTCTGTCAATCACAACACTGTGAAGATTTATGTCTTGAATATCATGTCGAGCATCCTATACTCTCAATTGATTGTGGCCATCTTGTCACAGAATCGGATAGTCAATATCAACAGATTGTAATTCTTCATCCACAAATGCTATCCGTATATACCTTGACAAAATCTGACAGCTCAGCAGCTGATGAAGACACGAAATATCCTGTGACTTTTTCATTCGATTCATGGAAATTAACCAGTCTTATCAATCTCAGAATTGAAAAGCCTTCATTTCATATGTTTATTGGCAAGTTTATTGAACACATTCAAACAGATGTGATTTGTGTACAAATGATTGATGCATCGTTTTGTTTTTATAATTTATCAGGAGTATTATTTAACATTGCCTTGTCAAGTATGCTTATTATACCAGGCCCTGTTGTTTTTCTTCAATCTAACTGCACAATGTTGACAAGTGCTTCAAGAAGCGTGTATTGTTTTAGTTTTACGCCTTCAAGTGTTGATGACACCTCCTACATGTCATGTGATATAAATAATAATAATAATAGTAAAAATATTCTACTGAATTGGTCTATAGTTTTAGAAGAACCAATATTTAGTATGGAAAAGATTGAAGCACCAAGTAATCGTGGGAGGCATTTCCCCATATCTTATATTATTGTTTTGGGCAGAAGACGGATTATTCTACTTTCAGAAACTGGTTGTATATTATTTAGTCGACAAATTGATATTCCGCCGAGGCATTTATGCATATATGGATATGCGGAGGTGGATTCGCTTACTTCTCATGAAAACCCATCAGTTAATAATAGTAATAATAATGTTCGAAGTATACCTACTTGGAAGCCGCGTTTTCTAATCACAACAGAGAAGAATCAATTGCTTGTATTTAAGGTAAGTGAGTCAGTTTTCAAATATTTACTTTTATTAGATTGTGAAAATTCTGTTATTTATTATTAACGGTATTTCCGTGAGTTCCCAGTGGAACATATCTTCACTGTTTGACAGATTCTGGAACATAGACATGCTTACCGTCGGCATCCAACAATCGTCATATTTCTTGAACTAAAGTCAGAACTCGATTCTTTCGATTGAGAGGTACTCTGGTGATGCTTGGCTTTAAAGGGAATGCCGAGAAAATACATTGCATTGATCAAGGCACTCACTCACTGCTCAAACTCATGCAATCAGCCAGGTGAGAGCTTATGGCGAGTTGTCATTTGAAGTGGTGACAGCTAGTGGTGTCCGTCCCCATTTCTGTTCAATTTCATTATAGATACCGTACTAATGGACTTAACCCTGTGTGACTTCAGCTGCTCAGGGATTGACTTGTTACCGTCAGGGAATAATCTCGTTAACTTAGAATACGCAGATGAGATGATACAGTCCTTGTAGGTGAAGACGCTGACAAAATTCAGAGTCTTCTGAATATCTTGAACAGAAAGCGATCTTCTGATGTTTGGCATGCTATCTTCCACTGCCAAATGTAAGATGATGCTACAGGACTGGACTACACTGACTCACTCCTAGCTTAGAAATAGGAAGTGAAGTGGTTGGTGGAGCGTGTTGACCACTTCACTTATTTGGGAAGTTGCATCAGCCAGTGATGACGGATTGACTTCTGACGAGATCTCAATATGGATACAGAAGGCTAGTTTCGTATATGCCATTTTACGCCATCTCTAGCTTAGTAGACTTGATATCCGGCTGGATGTCGACCAAAGGGCATGTGTACTACTCAGCAGTTCGCTCCATCCCCCTTTATGGCTGTGAGCGAGACCTGGCCATTGAGAGTGAAAGATATGAAAAGGCCAGCTAGCTGTCTTTGATCATAGGTGTCTACTTGCATTCTGTCTCGAGTGTGAAGTGGTATAATAGTGTGAGCAATACTGAGGTTAGGCGTCAAGTACTAGATAAGGAGGGGAAATCAGTCGATGAGGCTATGAAGCTATATCGACTGAGATGATTATGACATGTGTTACGTATGCATGCCTAGCCATCGCCTTCCTCAACCGACAGGCAATGTTAGGTGAAATAGGATGGATCAGGTTGGAAAAGAGCCAGTGTTGGTCAAACCAAAATATGGCTTCATCAGTCAATGAAATCCACAACAGCTAGTTTAAGCCAGTCACGTTGAGAAGTGTAGACTTCCTGGCTGGTTGGAGTCCTCCTGACGGTAAACACCAATGAAGGCTGGCGACAATCCCTGATATATGGCTCAAAGTGATCGTCCTCAATGGCTGGCGCAGATGCATTCACTTCTTGTGACTTATATTACCCAATGAAACCATATTCTTCTTCGTTATCACTATTCCTTTTGTCTCATATCTCTGTTTACTGTGTCTGTTTTGCATTTCGTCTACTTTTTTCTCTTGTTTTGTGTGCTACATTGGAGGAGAATGGCGACTTGAACTGCTGCACATCGGTGCATCGCTCAAGTGGAAGGTGAGTGTGAAAGGACAAGTTGAGTATGGGTCTGAGGGTGACATACGGGGGGGAGTTCGTGTGAGGAAATAGGAATCTATAAGCAATAGTATGGGGCTAGCAAAAGAGAGGCCTGTACAGAACTAGACAAAATGAAGATAAGCTGTTGGAGTCCTATTTTCCACTTGTAAATCAAAAGAACAATAACGATAATAGTAATAATAAGATAATTAGTGGCAACGTGATATATACTACTGATTTCTGTGAGTATTTGAAAACCACTCGCAACAAATACTTCAGACGGTTTGAACTGATTCACTTCCATGAGCTGAGATTAACACCGCCTTAAAGGAGAATTACATCACTTTCATCTATTTAGCAATCACTGCTATTAGACGCGAGTAGTTTCCATCTACTTATTATCAATGAGTAATAACATTTCATCTTACTATTTTCTTTAATCCTTTGCGTTCCGAATGGGTCAAGGCTTTAGTGGCAGTGCTAGCCTCACTTTGATATGATTATAAGGAATAAATTTTTCTCAAAACGTCTTAAGTAAATATTACTGTATAACAACACTGTGAGGCTTTATCAAAATAAGTTTTACCCATAATGGAGTCGGTCAGGTATATTTTCATCACTTCCGTTGTTTTGAGAGCTGACTGCAAGCCGAAATTTTCGACAACAATTTACGTCAATTTTCACGTCTAGAATCAAGGTGGTCATGAGGAAAACAATAACAAGGCTTAACAAGGCTTGAGAAAATCAACAGCCATTCACAAAGGGAGTTAACGTGTGGAAATACGATTCACAGATATATGGCTTGATTTTCTGAGAAACGTCCCCAATGAAGTGACAGCGAAAAAACAACCAATCAGAAGAGGTTACTTCTCCACTAATAATAATAATAATAATAATAATAATGTAGATAAAAATCTATAAATACCTTTTGATTATCTAAATAAACGATCTGTTGCCTGGCCCTTGTTTTCTGTGGTCACAGTGTTATCTTTTCATTCTTCACATGTCGTCTTCATCATACTGTTATTTGAATGAATATACAAATTATGGCTTAATTCCACAAATAAAATTTCTATGATTTTATTGTTATACTTGAGTGTTATTTTATGCAGTAAATTTTTATTTTTCCCCACCTTTTAGGGTATAGAGATATTATGGTCTGCATTACTACCGATAGGTTCACTTCACTGTTCTATCCCAATATCTCCGTTGGATTCATTCAAATGTGGCGGAAATACTCTTCCAACAGTAGGCGTAAACTTCCCGCCTGGTTTGATTGTCCTACTCAATTCAAATAGTCGACTTACTCTCTCCTATCTTGGTACAGATCCATCGGAGTCAGTGGTTCCAAATATTCTAAAGACAATACCTCATAAAAATGGTAATAATAGTATCCAAGATCAATTAACTAATGAAAACTTTAATAAAGAAATGAATCAATTAAATGAACGTATCAATAATTTACTGAAGACTAGCCAGTCATCATCTGCATTACTTTCTAGTAATATTCAGCATAAAGACAATCAGGTTGAGAGCACTTCTGTTCCAAAACTGAAAGCAAACATTCGTCTACCTTCAGAATCAATCAATAATGATCAAATTTGTTTTATTGATATAATTATTGAATTTCCTAAAAAATATTCTAGGAAACAATTTACATATGTTCACCTTTTAACTTATTCCTGTCCACCAGTTGTAATCAATCCTAATTATATTGAAATTTCAAATCCGCGCAAAAATCACGATTTTGTTTTAATGAATCAAATGCCTAATTCACATAGACATTTGTACACGATAACATGTAACATTGGAGACATTGATCATACGAATAATAATAATGATGATGATAACGATGAAGCAGATGAGTATGCAAGGAGGTCATTTCAACCTCCATTAGATATGGTTGTGATATTAATGCTTTATTATACTTTTACATACACGAAGACAGATCACAATGGTAATAATACTAATAATAATGATAGCATCAGCGTTTCTGGTGATACTTCATCTGTCTCCACTCATTCCATCTCAAAATGTTTAAAACGGTGTATAAAAATCCCTTTAAATTTATGTACAACTTCTAATATTGTAGATAAACGTCAAGTGGAGGGAAGATTTTCACTTTATTTTCAATTATTAACAAAGTTTAATAATAATAAGGATTCAAAGAATATACATCTACCAAATTTATTTCCAAATTTATGGTCAAAACTTTATACTACTGATTTAAATGATAGTAGTAATGTGAAGAGCAAGAAAAATAATACAGTAATGCGTGTTTCATTTTGTGGGTTTAAAAACCCCGTTAAACTTGATTATTGTGCATATATTTCGCTAAATTGCAAAAAATCTCTACTTAAACTACAGAGTAATTATTCTGAGATATTTTGGCCAATTCTGCAAGAATTAATATACTACAATACCTTTACAAAGAAGCCTAAAAATGATTGTTTGAATGGTGGCAGTAATTTTTTCTCTGATAACGATTATCTGCATATCGTATTGTATAAGAAAAATTCCCCAGAAGGTATGAACAAACATCGTATTCCTGAAAGATCATCCTTGTTAGTATTCAACGAGTATGCTGCTCAGATTGAACCACTCTTTAATCAATTATCTGTCAATCTAGAGGATCATATCAATAAACGGGTAGAATTAGTTCAGGCGATCGTTAAACTTACTGTACACAGCAAACACTTTCATACTGTACAAGGAGAAGTTATGAACAGGATCAAGAATAGTCTGCCAAATTGTTTAAATGGATTTGACTTATTACTGAAGAGGGATTTAACTAATTTATTGAATATTTGTGATTTACTTGAACACCTAACAGGGGAACATTTTCAGTCTGGTATCTCTGTTATATCGTTGATTGTTTTATTAAGTTTTCTGTGTTTATTTTGCATAGACTCATCTCCTCAAACTGGGTCATCTTGTTTTCCTTTAAGCTGTAATTTATCAAATGTAGAGAATTATTTAACTGTGTTGGAGCCAGCCAGTTTGGTCAGTCTGTTGAATTCAACTGTACTCTTAGAAAATATTCGAGGTACAGAATTACCATCTGAAAAGCTTTCAACTACTGAAATGTTGTGTTCAGGAAACTTTCATTTAGGACTTGAAGAGTATTTACAGGCAAAAATCAATTACCTTTTAGAAATTATCCAACTCAAGGATAAAACTGTCAATGATGAGATCAAGATGTCTCCGATAGACGGAGGAGGACAACAGCGGCAGTTAGGTGATAATTCATTGTCCGTTGTTAAATCTGTTCATGAACAATTTTATCAACTTTGTAAATGTTTTACTTCTTGTAATTATAAAGATATAATTCTGTATTCCTCTGATCAATGACGTTAAAAACTAGTGATTTTTCTAAAATAAATCAGTTTGTTTTGTTTGAATGAGACATCTTTATTTCACAGAGGATTAATGATCATGCCTAACTGAAATGAATGCATGTACATATGACTTAGACCTGTCTCAATTGACAGCAATTAAAAATACCTCATGGATGATTATTTTCCCAAGTTGATTGTTCTGTTTTAGGTTTTTCTAATCTACCTTTTTTTCACTGTGTGCAGTCTTTCACTATTTTGTCGTCTTCCGTTTAAAGAATATTATGTACAATTTCCTACTACCTATATTCTTCACACATTCATCTTGATCCCATCAAATCTATCATCTTTTCTATTTCCAATATTGTTCCCATAAACAAATGACAAAAAATAAACGCATTATAGTATTATTACTTGACATTCCACTTACTCGCAATTCTAAACAACAATCAGAATTCAAAATATCTCCTACAAAACCTTTCCAGACCCAGATAAAAAAATTATTCACCCGGATTCACCAAGCCATCCATGTAGCCGACCACTAGATTGTTCACTCAGCTGATGGTGATGACTGCACACTTCAGCTTACTCCAGTCGACGCCAACTAGTCAGCATGTTGTGTAAAGACCGATGGAAGTCTGCATGAATGACAGCCACTGTCGTCGAGACTACACCGACCTGTGTGGAGATGGTCTTCCGAAGTGGACTGAGTCATGAATAGCAGGTGGATGGAGTTCTCATGCGAACCGAGAAACGGAGGTCATAGTCACACAGTGATTAGGGAGATTTTGAGGGCGATGAATTGCAGGAAGTGATTATTTGATTGTAGAGGTGAGCAGTGCACACACATTGTCATGGTGATGTAGAATATGAATAAGATGAATAAGAAGGCGGAGAATGTGTTGGTGCTGTGGATGAGATTGAGGATTGCGTTGATTGTGTTTGTCAGTTGTATATCTGTTGTGGCGTTGTGACCGGTTTTGTTGGTGACTGGTTGTGGACACTGGTGATTGGCTGTGCCTGGCTGCCAGACTGACTGACCGACTGACTGGCAGAATGACTGGCCTAATCGACAGGTGATGTATTGTGCGCTGATGATGTGATTATACGTGAGACGTGTGTATGTCGATGTGCTGATGATTGGTTGACGAGTGCTGCTGTATGGTTGTTTTTGAGTTTGTATTTGTGTTGAGTGAGTGTGTAGGTGTGTTCAACAGGTGTTCGTGCGTTCGTGTGTGTATTTGTTTGTTTGTGTTTGTGGTTGATTTTGCGAGTTGCCTTTTGGTTGTGAATGTGTGTGTCAACCGGTTGGGCTGGGATGGCCGAGTGGTTAAGGCGGTGGACTTAAGATCCCCTGGGGTGTATCCCCGCGTGGGTTCGAACCCCACTCCCAGCAGGCGGCTTTTGGAACCATACACACGCTACACTCACATCGGCCAACACTCCTCTCCCTCCCACACTGAAAAACATGCACACTAACAGGTGTCGTGCGTGCGTGGACACACGTACATCCGTGTCTGTGTCACATTGACAAGTGGCGTGTGAGTTGTCATGCCGAATGAATAGTCGGTTGTCGTCTCGTGTCCTCTGGTCTAATCTGCTCACTGTGAATTGTGGTGTTGGTGTGTTGGTGGGAGTTTCGTGGAGCGGCGTGTAGGCTGGTCAATGTGCCACTCCATTTGTAGTCTGGTTGCTGGGTGTCAATTGACTCAGCTGGATGGTTGATTAGTCGGTGGATTGATCCACTGATTGCTATAGTTGGCCTAATGCATTTATACTCAATGTCAGTCCCGTCAAGCTCCTCACTGTGTGCATATGTGTGTTTGTGTGTTGTGCATGTCTATGAATGTGTCCGTGTGTGTGTGTGTGTTGGTGTGTGTCCATGTGTGTGTGTGAACGAGCGTCCACGTGTCTGTAATTTGATGATTGTTGTTTCGTGTGTGTTCAGTGTCTGTCTGCTTGTCTGTCAGTTGAGTCTACAAATCGAAGTGTTACGACACTCCGTCTGATCACCGCCGACCATAAGATTACTGACGGTGTCGTGGTGGTGGCGATTGGTAGCGGATTTGCTCCCACCGACTGAGCGAGTGCAGCAGAGCAGGTCGACTCATCACCACAACGTGTCGCTTGATGATGATGATGATGATGGTGTGAGGTGTGACAAGCGGTGTGGGATAAGAGTCCTCTTCCACCTGATCGCTCGCACACATTCAGCTCGTCATAAAGTAGTAGTCGACCACTGGGTTGGTTGTTCACTCAGCTGATGGTGATGACTGCACACTTCAGCTTACTCCAGTCGACGCCAACTAGTCAGCATGTTGTGTAAAGACCGATGGAAGTCTGCATGAATGACAGCCACTGTCGTCGAGACTACACCGACCTGTGTGGAGATGGTCTTCCGAAGTGGACTGAGTCATGAATAGCAGGTGGATGGAGTTCTCATGCGAACCGAGAAACGGAGGTCATAGTCACACAGTGATTAGGGAGATTTTGAGGGCGATGAATTGCAGGAAGTGATTATTTGATTGTAGAGGTGAGCAGTGCACACACATTGTCATGGTGATGTAGAATATGAATAAGATGAATAAGAAGGCGGAGAATGTGTTGGTGCTGTGGATGAGATTGAGGATTGCGTTGATTGTGTTTGTCAGTTGTATATCTGTTGTGGCGTTGTGACCGGTTTTGTTGGTGACTGGTTGTGGACACTGGTGATTGGCTGACTGCCTGGCTGCCAGACTGACTGACCGACTGACTGGCAGAATGACTGGCCTAATCGACAGGTGATGTATTGTGCGCTGATGATGTGATTATACGTGAGACGTGTGTATGTCGATGTGCTGATGATTGGTTGACGAGTGCTGCTGTATGGTTGTTTTTGAGTTTGTATTTGTGTTGAGTGAGTGTGTAGGTGTGTTCAACAGGTGTTCGTGCGTTCGTGTGTGTATTTGTTTGTTTGTGTTTGTGGTTGATTTTGCGAGTTGCCTTTTGGTTGTGAATGTGTGTGTCAACCGGTTGGGCTGGGATGGCCGAGTGGTTAAGGCGGTGGACTTAAGATCCCCTGGGGTGTATCCCCGCGTGGGTTCGAACCCCACTCCCAGCAGGCGGCTTTTGGAACCATACACACGCTACACTCACATCGGCCAACACTCCTCTCCCTCCCACACTGAAAAACATGCACACTAACAGGTGTCGTGCGTGCGTGGACACACGTACATCCGTGTCTGTGTCACATTGACAAGTGGCGTGTGAGTTGTCATGCCGAATGAATAGTCGGTTGTCGTCTCGTGTCCTCTGGTCTAATCTGCTCACTGTGAATTGTGGTGTTGGTGTGTTGGTGGGAGTTTCGTGGAGCGGTCTTTTTCGGACTAGCTTTCAATTGCTTTTTTTTGGTTTTGATTTCTTTTTGTGGGTTATTTTTTTGCTTCTTTATCTGTATATTTATGTTTGTTTGTTTTTTATTTATTCCTTTTTTTTGTTTTTGTGTTTCTCGTTTTAACCTGATGATCGTGCTTTCTAATCCCATTAGGTGCGTACTGCCCATGATTCCCGAACTAGGATCAAACGGCAGTTGTCCAGAACTCAGTTGTTTTGCAGTTGTTCTCTAACTGATATCAATCCGTGATGAACTCGAAAGAACATATGCAACCCTTACAAACCAAACTATAGAAAGTATCGTTGATGTTAGTTGTTTTTTTTAAACATAAATTTGATGAGTATTCATTGAAGCAATCAACACACATTGAACGTAACACTTTCCCCAACAGATGAATTATGATTACATTTGTTTAAATGAATCTTAACTCTTCAGTCGTACATCACCCGTCTCCTTACTCTACATTATGCTTATTTCCATATTACGGATTCTTGTTCAAGTGGGTTTTAGTTGCGTAGAACATAAATTTTATTACTTTGTAACTTTTCATTTTGTACACAATGATCGTTCTCTGATTGGATATTAAGAAGACTTCGCTACTCTACGTACTGTTGCATTCCTAGGTCCTTGTGTTCTTCTGTGAGACCTTTCAGGAAAAATAACAAATTTATTCAAGCCCAGTATACCCATGTATTAAGTTGAAATCTTCACTATTTTATGGATGTAAATTTCTTGTATATTTACATACTACTTGCAAACAGCTTAGGTGATATTGCGAAATAATTATGACTGGTTAACTAACATATAATAATGAATGTTTCACTGTAATAGGCGGCGACGCCTAATGTAGAAATCATAATTTAGAAGTGGATTCTATCCAGCAAGCTTACTTCAGCTAACGAAATCATGAAATTGTTTCCTTTCTTTCACATGACTTATGGTGATAACTTTTTTGGTGCTTACGAGGAACTTAATGACAGAGTAAAAATAATACCACGCGCATTGGTTTTGTAGGCATTTTGTTTAATTGGTTGGAGGATTTCATTATGAGCTGACACCAGTTAGAGAACCATTGAAAAAGATTTTGATTTGGTGATTGAAATTTTCCAACAAATAAAATAGAAAAAAAAATAGATTATCAAACTGATGATAAGATGATGACTACCATTCACTTCAGATTCCACTTTTCAGACCATTAAGTTTAAATTAGAAGTAGTTTCTGTGGTTGGTGACTTGCAGCGGGATCCAGGATGCTTATCAGTCTCATGCACCAGTATTCCTCGGCGAATTATGGTGTTACTACACAGACTCTATCCCTCTACGCATCAGATTCAAAAGCCAGACTGTTACCCCCCCCCCCCAGATCACTTGGACCACGGAAACCACTTCTTAAGCAATGATCACCAGTTATTACATGGTTTTAATCCAGTTTTGATTCTGCTGTTCACTGATTAGGCCAAAATGTCTGATGTCTAATGCCATTCCTGCTCCTAGTACAGACTCTGTGACGAGGTCTCAGGATTAACTTGAAGTAGTTTGGCGGCTGGTGACTAGCAGTGGAATTCAGGATGTTAGTTTCGTCCTGATTGAGATGATGGGTACTAGGTTCTAGTCTATATGGGAACACCATCGCTCACTGGGGAATGCAGGCTCATCTAACTGACAAGTCCCAAATAGAACGAAATGCACACCTAGATTCAACCGCTAGACACCATCCATTAAACCACTTAAATTTAATCTTCAGACATCGTCGAAGCATTCGTACTTAGAGCCGATATGTCAACAGAAGCCGGTCATCTCAGTTCAATCAATCAACGGGAAAGTCAAAATTGAATTGGAAGGTTTAGATTAGGCTATGATAATCCAAGGTGATCATTCTGGTTTTGACGATTTTACAGATCCGCATAGCATACTTCATAAAGTTTTGATTATAAATGACTGATTAGTGAATAAAGGATATTCTTGATTGGACACTAGTAAATAGTGTGATGTGTCTAGCCCTTTCTTTGGTGCAGACTGAATTCTGTCAGTCAAGTTTGTTATGTAGCTACCATGCTAGGTGGCTCGCCGTTACGGTGCACTGTGTACTGCTGGTATTAGATGGTTGGAGGCAATCGGCCACGGGAAGCCTTGGACCTAGGTTTCGTGCTAGTTGGCACTCACCTTTCATCAAAGCGGATCTGCAACCTCCTTGAAGGAACTCATGTTCCGTCTGAGATTCGAACCCGCGTCACCCAGTGCAGTGCTGCAGTCAGAGACGTTACCACTGAGCTAGCTATTGGGGCTCGCGATTGACCATCTAATACCGACAATACACAGTGCACCGTAATGGCGAGCTACCTAGAATAGTGACCACATTACAAACCTGACTGATAGAATTCAGTCTGCACCAAAGATAGGACTAGACACACGCATTACACTAGTTACTGACTAGTGTGCAATCAAAAACATCCACTACAGTCCTACAGGAGGTCAATCGCGAGTTCCAGTAGCTCAGTGATAGCGTCTCTGACTGCAGCACTGGGTGACGCGGGGTTCGAATCTAAGAAGGGAAATGAGTTATTTCAAGGTTGCAGATACGCCTTGATGATGAGTGCCAACTGGCACGAAACCTAGGCTCAAGGCTTCCTGTGGCCGATTGCCTCCAACCATCTAAAGGATAGACTTTTCGATAACTTCATCATCAGGTTTTACATTTATATAGCCATAATAATAAGTGGATATGAATTGAATTAGTGTTTCATATAACAAAAAAATCAATATCTTTGTTCGTTAGTAATTAAACAAAATAGAAACCTAAGTAGTTTTAAGTCTTGTTATCACGTCAAGACTGTCAGAATTATACAAAAGACTGTGGAGAGCGATAAGATAGCAAAAGGTTATACTATTAAGAGGGCCTTAGAAGACCTGGACATCGCGAACGATTCAAGTTTAATTTTACTCAAAATCAGGGAAATACAGACGAAAAACAACAATTTAGTAGAAAAAGCAGCAAAAGCAGAACTACAAGCAAAATGTAGAGAACACGGAGATGAGGGAGATAATCAATAAACCAACCAAAATTGACAGCAGGTACCAATCACCATCAACTGGAGGAATTTCAAAAACGTCACATAGCCAAGTAACATCATTTCAACTACAGGCACACCGCACGGATGAGGATCTCAAAACCAGTCAGAATCGGAAAGCCAAGACAGACACCCGTCACCCTGAAATCAGTTTGAAGAACTTTTGCATTCAAGAAAGAGGAAAAAATTCGCATTTTCAGAACTAATGTTAAGTCAATCAGTTCGTCTATATAGGTCGTTAACTTTACTCAGGTGTGGTGAATAGCATTTACAACAAAACACTGAGGAATTTCATCAGTAGTTGTCTTCAATGGCTCCAAAATGAACGCTAGATAGCCTGTCAGAAATGATCAGTGATGAAAACAAATCAGGGGACGAACCAATCAGAAACCTACTACCCAAGAAATATCTCACAGAAAATGGAGATGGATTGGACACAAGCTGAGAAGACTATGCGACGACATTTTGTGAAGGGCACAAACCCGAGTGGCACCCGACTTGGAAACAACAAGCTCGGAATGTCTCCGACTGTGAAATAGAGGAGATCGCACGAGGAGAAAATGAAAGACTATGGACAATCCTATAACCAGCTTAGAGGGACTTCAGAGAACAGGCCAAAATGGAGATGTGCTGTTGACTTCCTATACTCCACTCGGATCCCAGTGGAATAATAATAATAATAACAACATTCTGTTTAGTCGACTGTTTTGACAAACTGCCTACGCATTAGCTTCAGTAAAGTGGGGAGAAAAACAATAAATTCTTGGTAAATACAATCCATTCAAGCTATTGTTTATCAGTGTGTGTGTGTGTGTGTGACTAGCGGAATGTTTAACTTTCTATTTTTTGTTTTCATTGAAATTGTTTTTCCACTTTCAAGTACTTTTCTCTTATATTATATTATATTATATTATCTTGGTATTTCATATTTTAGATGAGTAAAATAACTCAGTGATGATGAATAATTTCGATATGAGGCTTATTAGTCAAACATTTTTACAAAATTCTTAGAAATGAAAGAACCTACTGCTTTCTTAATTACGTACACACTGGGAAACGAAGAATCTTTTTATCGGAGAGTAATACGTGTCAGAATGAATGTTAGATGGCCTGTCGTAAAGGATCAGCATTGGGAAACTCAGGGAACGAACGAATCAAGCCAAGAGCCTACTGCTCAAAAAATATGAGGAATAAAATGGGGATGAATCAAACGCATGCCCAAAAAACCTTTAAGTAACCTCTTGAGTCAGACAGAATCTCGAGTGGAGTCTAAATGGGAAATTATGATTGGGGCGTTCGGGTGTGATATGAGAGACTATGGGCAATCTTGAAGCCATCTGTAAGGAACCTCAGAGTATAGGACAACGTGAAGATGTGTTGTTGAAACCGCATATTCTACTCAGAACCCAGAGGAATAATAATAATTGCTCATGTAATTTAGTTGGTCACAGTTTATTCATTTCCATAAGTATTTATCGCTGTGGAGTACATTTGTAACAACAGGAGACAAGGGCTAGGCAACAGACCATTTATTAAGGAAATCAACACATATTTATAGATTTTCATGTACGCATTATAGATTATTGTTAGCGGAAAAACACAGTCTTTTGATTGGTTATTTCTGACAGAAAGTTAACCTTGCATCTCTTTGTGGCTGTTTCTTGAATGTCAGATCATCTATATGTTAACTGTATCCGCCTACTCAAAGCCTTTGTTCTCATTTTTCTCACGACCAATATTGGGGACATAAACATTGACGTAAAATACTGTCCTCCAATTTTGGCTAGCAGCCATCTCTCACCACACATTTATTAAATTTGCGTTACTTGTTTTAATGTGGAAAAGTGAAGAGCATCAATCTTCGAAATATATAAATGTGAGATCTGGACTTTTGAAGCTAACGACTTCCGACATACACATACACACACACCCACTGTAGCGGTAAATAATTCCCCAAAATTATTGACCACAGCAATCACGCATTGGATGCTGACCACCACTGTTTAAGTCGACTTGTTTAGCTGAAGGCTTCCGGTCAAGCATCCCCGCCATTTGGTACCCCGTCGTGTAACGTGCACGATCACTAGCTAGCTAAGCGTTCGTCTAACGGCTGGTTTTGGTTCGTAAATACATCTATTGGTTTGGACGATCAATTGTTGGCTTTTGCTTTGTCTTTGGTACGCGAGAGTAAATTAATTAGAAGTTGTTGAACGAGATATCACGTCAAACCTTTAATATCTCTCAACCTTTAAACTGGTGAGCCCAACCGCGAACTTCACCCACGATAAATCCGCCCACCGTTAAACTGGTGAGCCCAACCGCGAACTTCATCTACGATAATTACTCAGATAATCCCGGTGAGTTCGTTCCATTTTGTATTTGTTCTTGTACCATATATTATTCGATATAATTTTCGTCATGAGTGATCTTAGTCCCAAGGTCATCCGTATCCGCTCAACTCCTAAAACCATTCAGCTCGTACCATACTGGCCAGATAATGCTGAAACGTGGTTTCTGCTAGCTGAAGCAGATTTTTGTGAGCATGGGATAACTGATCAACGTTCACAGTTACTTGCAGTTATTCACGCCCTACCGCGGGAATTCAGCAAGTACGTAACATCACAGATGTTGAGTTCCGAGGTAAGTAACTCGTACGAGTTGCTGAAAGCATCCCTCCTCAGGAGAAACGCTCTCACGGACAGACAACGTCTAGATGAATTATTTCGCAACATCGAGTTAGGAGATCAGTCAGCCGTGAGCATGCTGACAAGAATGAAACAAGTCGTCGGCCAAAGTCAGTTCGACGAAGGACTGTTTAGAGAACTCTTCTTAACCAAGTTGCCACAATCTGTACAGACCGTACTTGTGACACTTGAGGGTACTGTAATAGAGAACTTAGCTATTACTGCAGATAAGATCCTAGAAATAACTAGACGGTCTGTCCCCGAAATATGCTCAGTGACTAAGCAGACTTCGAGTGAGGATCCTGCAATGACAGAGTTATGCAACTCCCTTCAGCAGATGTTCAGGTCAAACACGTATTCTAAATCCTCCAACCGTCGTCCTAAATCTCCTCAACGCAGGAACTCGCATGGTCGATCTAAGTCCAAACCACGTTCACTGAAAAACCCTGACTGGTGCTGGTACCACAACACGATGGCCGGAAGCAGTACCCATCAAGGACGTATCTGCTGAAACAGTCGCACGCGTCTTCGTAGAAAGATGGATTGCTAACTTTGGATGCCCATCTTCCATAACAACTGATCGCGGGCGGCAATTCGAAAGTGGCTTATTCTTTGCCCTGACTAAAATATTAGGTTGCATGCGATTTCGAACAACAGCCTACCATCCTCAAGCTAATGGTATGGTAGAACGTCTACACAGACAGCTGAAAGCTGGTCTGTCAGCTGCAAACACCACCCATTGGACTGAATCCCTCCCGTTAGTTCTCCTAGGGATACGAAACGCCTTGAAAACCGATGCTGGTTGTACTAGCGCCGAGCTAGTATATGGCACGACACTGCGACTGCCTGGTGAATTTGTTTCTCCCTCGAGCTTCCCACCAGTGGTAGATCACGCTTCATACGTCAGCAGGCTTACAAACGCAATGCGTTCAGTTAAACCTGCTCCCCTTCGCCCACAGTCCATTGATGTTTTCGTTCATCCGTGTTTGAAAACTTCTTCACATGTATTTGTTCGTCGCGACTCTGTGCGCAGACCCCTGGAACCCCCATATGACGGACCTTATAAGGTTATTAAACGTTCTGATAAATTCTTTGTCTTGGACAAAAACGGCCGCGAGGACACCGTCAGCATTGACCGTCTGAAACCGGCTTACTTGGAGGGTAATCCTATTAGCATAGAGCTGAACGTACCCCAAAATCCACAAGTAACAGAAGATCGTGTAGACATCGATGAAGTCGCTAGCACAGCGACAGCTACCGAACCTTCTATCGAGCCTCTCAAGAAAACCCGTTCTGGACGCACCGTAAGGTTCCCAGAATATCTGCACACTTATTTGACTTAACGAATTCGTGTGATTCACGCAACTCACTCGTTCGTGGTACTAACTATTTTTTTTTAACGTAAAATTTTTTTTATATACAGTACCACCGAAAACAAAAAAATTTTTTTTTCTCAACAGTTCATGTAACATACACAAAAAAAATTAATTAGATGTATTTTTTTTCGATGTTCTGAACTTAGCATTATTTTACTGTATAGTAAATGCACATAATTTTTTTTAACCAAAAAGGTCATTTCGTACATTTTCCTCGACATGGTTCTTAGCGTTCTTGTTTTCTTTTCCAGGTGCGACGGGCACTGGACGGGAAACAAACGAAGCACGGAATCCAACGAACAACACCAGGAAGCTATGTACAAACACCCCATTAGCATAGGCAGACAAACCAGTAGGCATACGACCAAGCCGCTCGGAAGATTTTTTTCACCCGAAAGGGAACCATCGAGTTTTTTTTACTTCCGGCTGGTTCTGTCTTAGGGTCCTCACGACCCCACTAGGGGGGGAGTGAGCTGTAGCGGTAAATAATTCCCCAAAATTATTGACCACAGCAATCACTCATTGGATGCTGACCACCACTGTTTAAGTCGACTTGTTTAGCTGAAGGCTTCCGGTCAAGCATCCCCGCCATTTGGTACCCCGTCGTGTAACGTGCACGATCACTAGCTAGCTAAGCGTTCGTCTAACGGCTGGTTTTGGTTCGTAAATACATCTATTGGTTTGGACGATCAATTGTTGGCTTTTGCTTTGTCTTTGGTACGCGAGAATAAATTAATTAGAAGTTGTTGAACGAGATATCACGTCAAACCTTTAATATCTCTCAACCTTTAAATCACGATTGTCTATTGAACAGTGTTCGAACTGACTTTAAATCTCTAGTGAATAGTGTTCGAATACAAGGTGAAGACAGAGGAGACGAAACCTATTTTACGGCATAATCCTTCAATGCAAAAAACATACAACATTGGGAATAGTAATTTTTAATTCCTTAAAACTAAAATAAACAAGAATTTAATATGTTCTTAAAACTGAGTCAATGAATAAATTCGCTTAATAATAATAATGATAGTCATGCTAATAATATTAATACTCAAGTATTGGTTTGTAGGGATTTGGTTGATTGGTTACAGGATTTCATCATAAGCGGACATTGGTTAGAGAACGATTGAGAAAACCTGCAGTGAGTACTAGACAGTTGTTTCGTCCTAGTTTAGGACTCTTCCGCAGTACGCAGCCACCAGTTTCGAATTCAGGATCTTCTGGTTACAAGGCGAGCTCGTAGACCATCAGGCCACTGGGACACGATCCAATGGCCAGCCCATGAATTCTAACTTCTGCCGATTCACGATATAGCGCAACCGCTAGCCAATGTCATGGAGAGCGAGTAATTTTCCTGACACCCAACCTGCTGCAACCTACTAGTCACCACTTTCCACTTTCCAATGGTTCTCTAACCAATGTCAGCTCATGAAGAAATCCTGTAACCAATATTAATACTGTTGGAACAGAGGGAGATCTAAAAATAAGCGAGTGTTCCGTAGGCGATCTGTGAATCAGACATTTGACTCTGATGTAGATTAACGTCCACTTTATTGGATTTTCGCTGGTATATCTTGTAATGACCGAAATCGGCGTGTTGTGATCTGAACACAAGGAACCGTTCTTCGCTTCCTAACATTATAGCTGTTGAGAAACACGCACACTCACAAAACACTCATACTGTCTAATATAAAGTGTTGGCCAAATTTTCACGATCACGTTCACAGCGTTATTACGATGTTTAGCGATTCTTCAATAAGATGAACTTTTGACCAATGAAATATGGTTAAAAACAGCCGGTAGGCTGTTTATTAACTACATAGCATTTCTGATGTCTGTTCTCAGTATGATATATGTGGAACCTTGAGAAAGTTGTTACCTTCTCCGGCATTCAAAACTACTATGCTTAATTAAGTGATCTATATATATTTTTAAAATTCATTTACGTTCCCAGTGGAACATAGGGCTTCAAGCTAGAGCTTTGAAGATTCGGTAACAGTGGTATTTAATTCTACGAGATGGAGTTGCCAACCGCATGCTCACCTTTTCCCTCTTTACTAGTCTTATTACTTGGTAAAGTGGTGGTGGTAAAAGAGTGCGTTGGTGGCCTGGGATCGAACCCCGAACCACCTACGTCTTTGGTGAGCATTCTACCGCCGTACCACCGACGATAATTAAGTGATAAGGTCAATAAATACAGTACTGTCATTAAGAGAACTTTAGATCTATGAGGCAGTATAATTCGATTATATATTGGACTTGATTTCAGTCAGGTATGTGAAGTAAAGTGACAGATACCGCTCTGCGAATACAGGATTCTTCGTTTCCCAGTGTGTACGTAATTAAGAAAGCAGTAGGTTCTTTCATTTCTAAGAATTTTGTAAAAATGTTTGACTAATAAGCCTCATATCGAAATTATTCATCATCATTGAGTTATTTTACTCATCTAAAATATGAAATACCAAGATAATATAATATAATATAATATAAGAGAAAAGTACTTGAAAGTGGAAAAACAATTTCAATGAAAACAAA